>JAOEGS010017177.1:25392-60523 GCA_025447755.1 Corythornis vintsioides | reverse complement strand
TTAAATATGAAACTAGTGTTTTGTTTTCTCATTAAAATACAGAAAAATGTTTGATACAATACTATGTCGTACAAATGCAGTTGAGTGTTTAGGCCCCAAGCAGGCCTGAAACAGTCCCTGAAGTTTTGAGTATTATTAGTTATTATTACTGTCACAATTTGGAAAATGTCGTTTATACTCAATCTATGGAACACAACTTTACACAGCTACTTGAAAAAAGAACAAAATTTCCTTTTGTACAATACTCTTGCTGTACACAGACTTTATGTCATATTGTTTAAGTGCTGGGGAGGGGATAAAGTTAAAAAAAAAAGAAAAGCTCCAAAATTTTTTTTTTTTATAAAATAGAATTGGGTCCTGGAACTTCAACATCTTTCTCAAGGCTTAAGAAAAAAATGAAGAGGGAACCTGATGGGGCAGAGGCTGCATCACCCACACACATGCTTGTAAAAGTGGAATTTTAACTGAGGGGAGGGGGACTTGGGGCTGCTCTGTGGCTTGGCTCAGCTGGTCACAGCTCAAGCTGCTGTCCAGGGGTGGCTTCTGTCCCCATCACTGCCAGCTCTGCCTGCAAACTGCAGAGCCACAAGGGAATAGGGGAAGCCCCCAGCCAAACCTGGAAGTGGGGGACAGGGCTCGTCCCTGTCTGTGCCCTTCTCAGGGAGCTGAGCAATGCTTGGCCAGTCTGGACTCGGTGGGTGCTGAGCCAGGCACCAGCACGTGGAGCCAGCATGGACTCCGCTCTGGGGTGGTGGGACAGGCTGGGTGAAAGTGCCTTGAACTGACCTTGCACTGCTGTCCCTGGGCCCTGTGAGTCTCCTCTGGGAAAAATGGAGATGACAAGGCCTTCCCTGGCCTCTCCAAACACTACTCTGGGGATATTCTCAGGGGCTTTTGGCAAGGAACCGAGGAGAAAAAAAATTCAATATGTATTCAAAATGTGGAAGTGCTAAGGACACCTAAACCCCCCAGAAGAAAACAGGGCACCTCAGCACAATCAGGAAAAGAAGTCCCTGCTCCCCTCTAACACTCCCAGCTGGCAGGGTCTGGGGGCAAGCAGCCAATAGCACTGGGAGTAGCACACTGGAGGGGGCAGGTGAGTGTGTTCCCTGCACTGTGACACCAGGCCAAGGCTCAGTGCCTTTGGGTTGGCTATTGCTTGGAGCCTGGGTTCCAGTTTCCTCAGTTCATTCAATTGACCCAAAAACTTCTCCTGACCTAGTCTACCTTAACAAAACAACCCAAACAAAACACAACCCAAAACAAACAAAAATACCCAATAGAAAATGAAGCTTATATTTCCTTGTTTTAGTCAAACATGCTCAGATTTTTCTTTTTTGGTCAAAACTTTAAAAAAAAGTTGGTTTTTTTAAAAAAAAAAGAAAATGTGAGGTTTGCTAAACCTTACACATAGCAACTTTCTGGTTTGAGTGGAAAAAAATTAATAAAAAATGAAAAAACACAAGTGTAAACCTTACTCAATTCAGAAGGGATGATTCTACTGGCTGTGAATTTTTACCACCACAGTCACAGGAGGCTTGAAATAAGCCATAGCTTTCCACAAGGTCACGCCAACAAAGTCAAGGGGGCCAAGAATCGGTGGGCTAAGTTCTCTGTCTTCTCTCCTAAACCAATAGCAGCTGTTGGCCGTGATGTCTTATGCAGATGTTGCAAGAACATTTTCTTTTTCTTTTTCTTTTTTTTTTTTTTTTTTGTGTGCGTGCGTTAAATTGTCTAAAAGGGAGGATATGAAACACTTTGGTTTGCTTTTTCCTCCTCTCCCCCACCTTATTGCACTCTGGATTCTAGTAAATTATAGGCTGCTATGCCCTCACCCTCTGTCCTGCCAGGTGTTTACAGACTGACCCAGATGTGCTGGGGGAGTGGAAGATGAGGGGGACATTTTCCCCTCCCCATAGTATCCAGATTCAATAAACAAAGCTGGAAAGGGCCCAAAAAGCTCAGAGAAGGTTTTCTTCTTTTATCTAAAAGCGACTACAAACAGCCAAAAGACTGCGAACGAGCCAGTCCAAGCAGCCAGCACAGCCTCTGGCTCAATGAATTTTTTGCTTTGTCTTTGGCCAAGCTTTGCTTCAATATTTCTCTAGCTGACTTTTGATGGAAGGACAGGGTGGTAAAAATCCCTTAACTTTAATTTAGCTTCTACTTTTATACATTTAATTACTTACAATAAGAGAAAAAAAAAAGCCTAATCTTTCACTAACCATCTTATTGTTCTCATGAATTCAAGAGGTAGCAAAGGTAATGAGTCTGTCCACACAGACTCACTCTTTAGTGAGGGAGGAAAGCTAAAAACATACACACACACAAAAAAATAAAATAAAAAAAATAATAAAAAAGTACCTAAGGAACTTGTAGCAAGTCCAGCCTACATCAAACCCCCTCCCCGCCCACCCGCCCTAGAATTAACCTCAGACCTTCCAGTTCAAACATTCACATAAACGTTACAATGGTTTTTCCTTTAATAAAACAAGTACCTCTAAGCAAAGAATATTCATACGAAACTACTAGAAAAGTAAAGACGACCCCCTGCTCACTGAAAGAAATTCCCAGGGCATCCAGTCCCTGTTCAGTCATGGGTAAGGCAGAAGAGGTTTGTTTTGTGGGAAAAGGTGGCATGTGGTTACATGTGCCAAGGATAAAGATGGAAACCAAAAGGCCGAGGGCTGGTGAGGGAGGCATCCCCCTGTCTCTGGTGGTGTCAGCCAGCCAGACTGTCCCCCACCATCGCCAGCCCAGGGGGTGGGCTCCACTGCTGTTCTGCTTGCCCGCCCTGTGAGAAGGTCCCCAGCCACAGCTTCTGCACCTGGGGATGCAATGCTGTGGAATTTCTCAGCTACTGAGGTGCTGAAAAGGTGTACTTACTTTGCTTTGTAATGGCAAGAAATGCCCCTCCTGAGTTTGGTTTTAAGAGGAGATGAGTGAGCAGTAATGTAAAGAGGCAGGGAGGGGGTACCAGCAGAGGCTGAAATTTCCCCACGGTTCCCTTCCCTGCTCCAGATAATCCATATGGCAATGAAGTCGATGTGCACAAGAAGTGGCATTTCTTTGCAGGGAGAGTTGGACTAAATGCAGCAGCTTGGCTGGGGACCTTTATTTTTTTCAAAAGGGGAAAACACAACCTTTTTTTTTTTTAAATGTTAAAGCTACATTTGTTTAGGCCTCCCATGACTGAACAGAGTATGGGGAGTTGCCCCCTTTTTTGTTTCTTTTTTTTTTTCTTTTTTTTTTTTTTCCTTTTCTTTTTTAAGCAGCAAGTCTACAGAAAGGTAAATCACTGCGGATGGGCTCGAAGCTCATTCTGGAGTCTTTGGCTTATGTAGGAGAGGTATGCATTCGCAGGTGGCTGATCAGATTGCGCTGCTGGGTGAATTTCCCACCACACAGTTGACATTCGTAAGGTTTTTCTCCTGAGTGGACACGCATATGCTCTGTCAGTCGGTACTGCCGGGTGAAACGCATCCCGCATTCCTCGCAAGCAAAGGGCTTCAGCCCCAAGTGGCTGCGCATGTGCCGTGTCATGGTGCCCCGCTGTGTGAACATCTTGCCGCAGATGTTGCAAGGGAAGGGCCGCGTCAGCCAGTGAGTCTTCTCGTGCTGCCGCAGAGTGGCCGGATCCTTGTAGCTCTTCTCACACACCGAACACTTGAAGGGTCGGGACTCCGCTGCGTAGGACTGGTTGGGGTTGGATAAATCCTCGGCTTCGTCCTTGCCACCATACGTGCCTTCCTCTTTGATGTAAAGGTCTTCCTCGGTGTGCGTCTCCACGTGGGCATTGAGCTGCTCGGAGCTGGGGAAGCCTTTGCCGCAGGGGATACAGACGTACAGGTTGTCACCGTAGGCCACTGGCTCGAATCCCTCCTGCCGGTAGACGTAGTTGGCACTGGTATGGCCGCCGCTCTCGCTCTCGCTCTGGCCGCTGTCGTCGCTGTTCTCCTTACCGTTCTCCACCTCCTCCTTACAAGGGTAGGGTAGGTCTGCGCCAAAGGCCCCGGCCAGACTCCGCTCCACAGACTTGGACAAGGGCCCCAGCAGGATGCCGTTGGGCAGCCCCTCGCCCTCATCCCTGTCCTTGCACCCCTCCTTTCGGTCAAAGGCGTTATCTTTCTTGATCCACTCCTTCTTGCGGGACGAGTGCCGGAGGCCCTTGCGCTGGCTGCTCTCCGTCAGCGAATGGTGGCAGTCTTCGCTCAGATCCATCTCCATGGGGTCGCTGCTGTCCGCCATGGCGTGAGGGGCTCCTACTCCAGACTCGTCGAAGGATGAGGCACTGTTGGCTGCGGGGGCTGAGGCAGATTGGGGAGAGCCATGCTGGCTTTCGCTGTGCTGCGTGTCATCGTGGGAGGCTGCAACAGGAAGCGACGGGCTTTTTTTGGACAGGTCGAGGCCTAGCTCCTGATCACCAGTGCTCCCATTTGCACTGCTGCCCCCACCACCATTCTTACTGGCTCCCCTGCTTAGGGAGTGACAGTTCTCTTGGTTGGAGCTGCTGATGAAGACCTCGTCATCGGAGAGCTTTCCCTTTGACAGCTCCTTTGAGTGCGAGCCCTTAAACCCCTCATTTGACCCTGAATAGCGAGCTTGGATGACCGAAGCAGTGGAAAGTCTCTGACTCCTGGCAGATCTCCCGATGCCAAGGCCACCGGCCTTCCCAGCAAAGGACTTCCGCTTCAGCTTCTTTCTGCAGAGAGCTGCCAGGTCGTGCAGTTGGAGGTAGCTTGCTGCGGTGAGGAGAGCACTAAAGTTCTGTTCACCGGGCTGGTCAGTCGTTAAGAGCTTACCAGTATAAATAAAGTCCAAGATCTGCCGGAACACGGTGGGGTTCACCATGTCCGTGTCCAAGTTAATCAGGTTGTCATGCAGGACGAGGGATTTGAAATACATGCTGCTGGCTGCCAGGATGTTCTTATGGGCACGAAACAGGGCATTTTCTACCACAATGATCACATCACAGAGGAAACCTTTGGCTCGTTGCTGGTTCAGCTGCAGTAGCAGTTGTTTGGCATGATTTGGCAGTTCCATCTCCACCTTCTCTTCCTTTCACCTTCACCTTACCACCTGCAAAATAGGAGGAGGAGAGGTGTGAACCTGCTGTTTCTACTCAAACAAGTCTGTTTAATAGACTGGCTTAACATGGTGCAGTGTGTGTTAGGCTTGACAGTGACTAAGGGTCTGTGGGTATGTTTTGCCCTGCAAGCTGTGATCCTGCTTGGAATACAGAGAGAAGTATTTCTCATGCTAAGGTTTGATTCAAGTCTTTCAAAAATCATATTTCTAAATTCCTTTTTACAAAAGCAATCCTTGTTGGCTGGAATTACCACTTGAAAGATACCAGCAGAAAAAAAAAAGTTAGGTACAGTGGAAAGCTGTTTCTCTCTCCTGACACAAATCTGAAGGCGGGATGAAGAGCAAGAAAAAAAAAAGGAAGAAAAAGCAGCATCTATTTCACTGCCATTTGCATACCTGAGCATGTAAAATAATTAGCATAAGCTGCAGCTTCCCTGCTTTAACATGTAGTTTGTTTCTTGTCTCTTACATGGTGAAATTTTGTTAACACCCAGCTGCTCTGAGGCTGGGAAAATGACATATAGCAACTAAATCCATTGAAGATGGAATTAAATCACACTGAAGTGTGAATGGGAAGTCTCCTTAAGAGTACGAAAGGCTGCTTTAAAAACCACCCCTGGCAATGTCCTTATCCCAGTCCATTGATGTGAAGGGCTAGAATCAACCCCTGAACTGGCTGGAATTCATGATGCTGAGCTAGCTGAATGCCACCAAATGTCTTCAACAACCTGAAACTGGGTTGGGTTTTTTTTGAAGTTTTTAAGTTAATTCCATCCTGCCTTTAGTTTTGAAGGAATTTTATCTAAACTGATAGGCTACTTGACTCTCTCAATTCACAGTCTCTCTACCCCGAAGTACCAGGAAGAGAGGAAAATGGTGGTTACCTCTGTGTAATTCCTCTAACTGTAACTAGTCACTAAGTGACTGTAACAAGCAATCACTACATGTTTTAGTTTAGGTATCTCTATTGGCTTTCCCAGTAGCTTGAACTGTAGGAAATAACCTAGTTTGAGCTGTATCAGAACAAACAGCAATTGCATATTTGATAGATACTACAATACATAAAACTACAATTTAAATCTGGGGCTGCATTCCAGAATCTAAGATCAATTTTTAAACTCTTTTTTTGTTTGTTTTGTTTCAAAGTGACAGCTATTATTTGCAATGGGCATTTACCTTTTAAGATTGATTTGAAACAGTTTCTGAGGTTAAAATGTAGGAAATACCAAATACACAATAGCCGCCTTTAGGCTTCTGTTTCCTTCCTTCCTTCCTAGTTCAAAACAGATTTCTGTTACTGAAGGAGCACTCCAGCCATATTTCCACAGAAATGAAGAGCTTAAATTTTCTCTTAAAAAACATAATCAGTTAATGTTTTTATTGCTCGTGAATCCCATTATCATGTTCCATCCCATCAGATTTCAAATGATGAAGCATTAGACTCATTATCTTACCTCTGTGTACGTAAGAAAAAAAAATTTGGGAGTAATACTGCCAATATTAAAAATAACCTTTCTCAAGCCCGATTTGCACTACCTGATGATAACCAGAAAGATTTCATTTGGCAGAAAGGTGGTAAAATTACATCACCCATTTCTGTACAACAAAAAGATACCAAAAAAAAATGAATGCACTTTTCCCTCCAGTGCTGCTGCCTGCCCAGCCTGGAACTTAGACTTTTACCAACAGATCTGCTAAGCAGGTGCCTCCTTTCTTCCACAAGATACATTTCTTCCCTGGGTTAGCTGGTCAGCCTGGTACTTGGTTACACATTTGGTAGAATTTTGTGGCCCCTAATTCAGCATCCAAACAGGTCTCAGTGGCTTGTCACCCTGACCTGCAGCTAAACCAGCTGCTCTGCTTCTCTGCTCTACATTGTTTCAGCAACGGCCGTGAACCCCCCAGAGACAGTGGATCCATCACTGTGCCTTCAGGCACATCAAAGCTGTTCCCAGAGGTGGCTGGCTTTAGAAAGGGTGCCAGCCCAAAGGAGGAAATACAGGCTGGCCACAGTGCTAGTCAGTTACTTCTTTTCCATCTATGGCATTTCTGCAATAGAAGCTCATCCTACAGCATCACATAAATGTGGTAGTGCCAGGGATTACCACCCCTGAACAGTGTTGAACACTTTAAAAACAAGTTTTGCTGTAATGAGTTACATCAGAGTTGCAGCACGCAGGCAGTGTGTCTGGTTCTAGTGGCTTGCTTCCAGAATTGCTGATTAAGAGGAAGAAGCAACAGCACAGAGGCACCAAATACCCACTTATCTAGCCAGGCCAGTAAAAGCTCCTACTTCTGGGTCACCAAGATACATTGATAGGGAAGGACAAAAAAAAAAAAAAAATGGCTCACAACATAACACAGAATCTCTCTATATAAATGCATCCTGCTGAAGAAAAAGCAAGAGACAGCTCAGCACTACAGTATTTTAATTACAAAAGTAAGCGTGCTTTGCTATGCATGTAACACAAAATCCTTGGATATGATTTTTAAGTGTCCCATGAAGGACAAGTATGGGAAAGGAAATAGGACAGCTAATATTTTTTGCCTAAACACACTAATAAAGAAGAAAATGTTACTGAAGTAAAAGCAAGATTAGTTCCCATTCATGTGGCACTTGAAGCAGAGGTCTAGAAAGCTCTGTACACATTTGTCTAAGGCTTTGCAAAGAGTTAAGTCTTGCTGCAGCTGCTAATGAGAAATACCTTTAGATTTTTACTTTTCTTTTTGTTTGTTTGGGTTGGTTTGGGTTTTTTTGTCTTTCTGCCTTAAATCATATTGAAACCAGGTAATGAGCCTGCAGGGAACGCCCTAGAAATGGGCAGAATTATAGTTCTGCTTTTTACTGATCTTCATAAGGAAGATAATGTTACTATTAATCCTCAGTATGTTCTGTGGCATAAAAAGAAGCATAGTACAAGTTGTTCAAATCACCTCTATCTCGCATGTCCAATTTCACAGAAGTATTTGTGTTCAGTAGGATGTAGGATATAAAGTAGGTTATTACCTTTAGAAGAATTTAAAAGCAGTGGTCAGGTTTAAGCACTCTAACACTGCCTATCAAATCTGAATTTGCTAGCTGAAGTCTGACATGGATTGAGCCACCCCAACAAAAAGAATGCAGTGGAACAAGGCAGCCAAACCTTGAGCCAAGTTGAGAGCCCCGTGTAACAATTTTGCCAGAGGTGCCACAGACAGCAACAGGGGTCCGGGAACTCATCTGTGCCTGGCCTGCCTTTGTTAACAAAAGCTTTACAGCATCAACCTGGCTTATGTGTCTTCTGCACAAAAATAAATCTATTCCAGAGATTTTCCAGACCTGACCAGTTACAAACACTCCTTTAGCAACAATGCATTTCAGAGGTGGGGGAAGAGGGGTGTGCTGGAAAATCTGTTAGCAAAAGAGAAGCAGGCATTAATCTGGCATCCCTAAAACCCTGCTCTGAAGTGAAGGCAGGGGACCAAAGGAAACCACAAGGTTGAGTCCAGTGTAAAAGCAGATCTTGCCAACTGGCAGGTGGAGCCTTAGGAAGGCCTTGCTATCCATTACTACACAGAGATTGGCTCTTAAACCCTGAACATTTGGATAACATACCACCTCCAGTAACAACAACTAAAGGTCAAAAAAATCATAGTGGTTTATATTTCTTCCATCTCAGCATCAGTTTTAAGAACCCTTCATTTTCTGTTTTCTGTAAAAAGATAAGAAAAAACCCCAACATACTCCCTGTTCAGAGGAGCCCTGGCTCAGAAAAGGCTCAGATACATTTCCAGTAAAAGCAAAAACAAAACAAAACCAAAAAATCCCAAACAAGAAAACAGGCCCAAACAAAACCCAACAAACAAAACATCAAACTCCAGACCTCAAGGTAGATGTCTCAGTCTTTTGGCAATGATTTTGGTGTGCAGAATTTCACTCCTTTGCATTTAGAACAGGATCACAGAAGGCTTTGGACAAACAGCATTAGAGATTCTGTTTTTTCAGGCTTCTTCCTAGTCATTCAAGGGCATTTTCAGAGCAATGAACCTGCTCAAATATTCTTGTGCAAGAAGGGAATGAGGGATGACTGAGGCTCTGCACTACCTCTACCATACCCATGACACAGGCACAGCACATGCAAAGACAGAAGAATAGAGGGCACAAATCACAGACACAGTAATGCTGCAAGCGGGTGCCACACATCGAACAAAGCTTCGCAAGCGAAGAGCTGAGAGCCCAAGGAGCTGGGGAACTGGGAGCTGCTGTGCCCAGCTGGGGCACACTGTGACCCCAGGGGCATGAAGTTTGTGCAGAACACACAGACTGCTCTGGGAGCTCTGCTGCTCTCACTACAAAGCAGGAAAAACATGTTTCTCTTAATTGCCATGAAGACTCTGGACATCAAAGAAAAATAGATTGCCAAGTACAGCAAGAGAGGAATCCCTTCGCCCCTTTAAATAGTAAAAAATCTACATATTCACTACAGATTTGATTCTCTTTAGTATCACTAAATGTCTTCCTGAAAGCAATTGCTGAATGAATGCTAAATGTGTTATCTTAGCAACCTCTGTCAGGAGATGCTATTTGATTTCATCTCGGAGTTATAGATTGCAGCATATGAATATTGTTTACCTTTTAAGAAGCAACACCAGTGAAGCAAAGAATCAATCAAAAACAGATCTAAGGAAGCACTCATTTCACGTAGAGGATTTGTGGATGGATGAGAAGGTTAGACACTGAGCACATGAACAGTGAACTAACAGTACTGCAGATAAAAACCAACAAACAGATTACATGTGATGGATCAAATTAGATGCTGTTAAAGCTTTAGCCTACTGTGCATGTTATATCTAGGAAAAGATAGTGGCCTGCTGACATATTTCTCCACCTTCTCAAGCAGTTGTGCTGCACTGAGCAGACACTGCAGCAGCAGTGAGCATGAGGAAGAACAAGATAAAATTTAATCATTTCCTACATTGCTCTTTCCCACCAATTTACTTTTGACATTAAAAATTCTGTGTCCAGATGCTATTGGATCTGGGTGAAACTGAAGATGACTTCTGCACCCTTCAGTTTCAGATGAACTAACTTTAGAGCACTTGAAGACCCCACCGGGAAGAGAGCTTTCCTATTGCTCATCTGATCATCCTCTCCCCACATCCCAAGAGAACCTATTTCCAGGACTTTGAGGTATGGTGAAGTGGGCTTTCACGGCCACTAACCTTCCCCCAGGAGTCGCAGTTGGCAGGTCATTAGCCCATGCCTTTGAAAGGTATTCACATTCCAGAGCAGCAGAGGCACAGGGAGGAATGCAGGAACTGTGTTAGCCCAAACGGTTCCCTATCCCCAGCCCCCGTGAGCAGGCAGACAGCAGAACTCAGAAGCAGAGGCAAGAACATGCGTTTTCATTGTTGGCAGTGGAGCAGCAAAAGCTCTGTGAGGTGGCTCAAGCAGCAAATGGGATGCAGTACCCTCTTTTTCTCACAGAAACCTCTCTCTCTTCAAAATAGCAAGACCAGCACGTCAGGTTATCGGGGAGAGGCTGCGGAGCTGGGGAAGGCAGAGAAAGCAACATGCAGGATGTGGAGCCCATGCTGCAGCTGTGGGCATGGGAAGGGGAATGGAGCATCATTTCACAGAGGATACCACGTCGGCAGACTGAAAGTAGCCCTTGCTTAGTTTGTTACATTCCAGTTAGTGCCAGGCAGAACCCCCTCCCTGCAGCAGCTCTTGCAGGACTCCAGCAGACAGCACAACTGTGCTATGGACACAAGCACCTGTTCGGTACCTCTGTGCGGCAGTGTGGGGACATGAGGTACATGTGCAAGACATGCTCAGCTGCTACCAGCTCCTGGCCCAAAAGGGAGAGAAGAAAAAGAGTCAGATGATTTCACAGTTCCTTCTCATTCCTATTCTAGAATAAGGAGAGCCTGACAAGGCTAAGCCATTCTCTACTGCATGGCAAGCTGCCCAGGGAAAGGGAATCCCCGTGGGTGAAAAGGGTGGGGGCCCCGTATGCCCTAACATCAGGAGAGCAAAGCGATTTCCAGGCAGTGCAAGGCTGCAGCAAAGCAGGAACACCCTGCTACACAAGCTGAGGCTACAAGCAGTAGAATGCAGATTAACCACTTGGTTGCTGCTTACCATGCCAGGTACATTGGGCTAAAGGCACCTCCATCCAGTGCTGCCCGACGTGCCAGGTACATCCCATGATGTTCCATTGAAATCACAACAGGCCATCAATAGAACGTGGCTGCACGGATGCAGAATGGAGAACCAGCAGGGACGCTGTTAAATGCAATTAAAAAACTGCAATCAAAATTGAAATGTACATTTTAAAACGGCCACCTGCCTTAAATATGTAACTATTAGAACAACCACCCCTCCACCCATCTCCCCAGAACTGCTGAACTGTGATGAAAACAGAGCAGAAGACCTCTGCAAGTTTCTTGATGACTCTCTGGCCACCTCCATTCAGGACTCCCAGTGATCAAGGGACCAGTCCAGATGTATCCAGGAACAGCGGATCCTGGGATGTCTGCACCAGCTGCCTTCTGCCCAGAAATTTGGGCAAATAAATATCACCATTCAGAAATGCCTCCACGAGGAGAAAAGCCTGGCACCAAAGCTTCGTGGTCTCATTCCCCGCGCAGGACAGGCAATGGAAGAAACAGTTATGTGCTGATCCTCTGTGTCGTCTGCATTTCCCTGTCCCCATTCCCAAGCCTCTGAATCCTGTATTCTTCTATAGATGCTAAAGCATCGAGCCAGTCTGGGTCCTTTGGCTAGTGTTTCATCTGTGGTGCAGGACGCCAAGAGGAAATACTGAATATCCTCCTGTTATCATGATGCCTCACTCCTCATTTCATCTGGGTTCCTGGACACTGGATATCAACCTGATTCATGGGGAATCACGGTGAAGAGTCGCAAAACTTAAGATCTATCATTTCACCCCTCCGTCCAATGAAAAAAAGCAAATCTTTCCCGTGTCAGGAAAAGGCACATCCCACAGATACACTCAGCTTGTGAAGCTCAGAGTATCCTCCTGCCCCCAGAGTTCCTCTAATCAGCTCCAACAGGATTATAAAAGAGACCGTCTCAGGGTAGATGCTAAGCACAGGTCCCTCTCAGAGGTTATGCTGCCCCAGCAGAAAAACAAAACCAGAACCAAAACACCAACACACACACCAAAATAACCCAACCAAACCAACCAATACACACAAAAAAAACCAACCCAAAATCTGCAGTCTCCCAAGGATTTAAAATAGGTTCTTAGACCCTGACAGTGAAGGTAAAACTTTGGCACAGCTCTTGTGACACTGATGCCTACATGTCTCCAGCTCTGCTGCTGCATGTAGAAATCTCACATCTAAAAAGTTAGAATAATACTGATTAGCATTTCAACCTTAAAAGACAGAAGACAATTAATGTAGTTGGATGAGAGACAACATAAAGGAGCACACTGAAGGCACATGGTGTCTTCATGAAAAGGACACTGAATGTAAGGAGATAGTTCTTGACTCTTCCTGGACATCTGCTGGGCTCAGGCCCAGAACAGTGTTCCCATCATTCCCACCTGCATTCTTATCCCCACAGTTCTGTAACTAAATCCTTTTCACACTGATCTAACAGGTCTTTTGTATTCAGATTGCCCTGTTTTGAGTGCTATAGACTGAAGATATTAACTCTTGTCAATACAATGAAGAAGTGAAATGTAAGCGTTTGCTTACTGACCTGGGCTCTGCAGAGCCAAGAGCAAATGTTTCTCCAAAACATTCAGCAATACTCCGTTTGTGAGGCTGAACGCAGCATGAAGGTATTTCTTGGACAACAGCTCAAACACAGATTTACACTCTGATTAAAGCAATTTGCTTCTTGCTACTGTGAAGCAAGAAGCTCTTCCCTGTAGTTGCATTTCGCCTCTAGGGCAGAGATTAGCAGAGAACTGCTTAAAACAAAGGTGTTTCCTACTGTTAGAACATTACAAGTCAGAAATTAAGCTTTCTGCCAGTTCCCAAACAGAACCCTTGTATATTGCACACTGATTTTCACCAGTGACAAGAAGAAACCCAAGACCACCAAAACCCTTTAGTGGGAGGAGAGGCATGGACATTGCAGATCTTGTCAAGCAGAACCAGGCACTAAAAATTCCTGCTTATCTGCAGAGCACAGTTGATCTCAGAACACAGCAGTGGCACCAAATAAATAAAGCCCCAGAAGCTAGTGAGTGGCAATAGAAGTTGGGCTCCTCTGCAATCCTACAACAGCTGAGCAAGCTCAGTTCCAACTGGCCCTTCAGTGCAAGGACAGCTCTGGTGTCCCATGCTAGTCTAAAGACTCCCCACTGCACTACAATACCTGCATACTCAGTGGAGTAGCTCAGCCCCCACAGGAGGAAGGATCCCCTCTACCCATCCACCAGCCAAGGCCCCTTTGGTATGCAAAATTCCTCTGCTTCCCAGGTACTTTTGAGCCTTGATGTACAGAATTCTCCCTTTACAATGCAAGAATTTAGGACATGACTAAAGGATTGTTTTTACCTCCCAGCTAATCCTAGCAGTGTTAGAAAGATTCAACTACCCTATGAATTACATGGAGTGAGAAGATGCTTCTGGTCTGAAAAGCTTGGGCCCCTCCTTCAGTATGGGAGGCCACAGTTGGCAGGGTGTGTCCAGCCTCATGCCAGGTGTTGCTCTGGGGACAAAAGCACAAAGCACTGCAGAGGGGAAGAAAAGCCATGACAAATGTCCATCTACCAAAAAAAAAAAAAAAAAAAAGTAGAAAGGGAAGAGGAAGGCAGAGGGGAAGGTACTTTTTCCCAAGATTTGGTCTTGAAGAAGGGTCTGGCAGCCTATGCAGGTGCTCTTCCCTGTTCCTTAAGCTGCTCAAGACAGGACCCATAGAAGCATTTCAGAGTGAACTGTCTACACACCCCAGAACAAAAGACCCAGCAGCTCCCCGCATCCGTTCCAGTTTGCTCAGCTTCTAAATCAACACTGCCAGAAGGCAAGACAGCACTGCAACAAATTAGCACCACTCACAATTTGAAGTTGCTGCTCCATTGTTTGTTTATTTAAAATGCTCTCTCACACACACAACCTCCTGAAGTTGCTCTCTGCTGCCATCACCCAAACCCCAGATTTGTAGTCTGAGGCAAGCAAAGGCAGTGGATTAAACCCATGCAGAGCAACAGTCACAGCACTGGGACTCTGCCTGGGCTTTGCTCCTTCACTCCAAGAGGAACAAAAGAATGCCCAGGCAGCTCCAGCCTGGAAGATCAAGGTGTCAAAATCCTTATTTCAGCACTTGACCAGGGAAGTGCTGTTAAGAGAGCCACAGGCTCGACAGGACCCAGCACTAATAAAACTCTTTAGTGCTAATGCTATTTATGAACATCCAAGGGATAATCTGCACCCCTTATCAGCCCACAAGATTATAAGATCTTTAAAATAGGAAACATGCATTACTTCATAAACCACTATACAAGTTTCCAATGCACAATACTAGTGGCAATAAATAATGGTCAGAACTGAGCAAAGACGTGGCTGTAAAACCTGAAACTGGAACAACGAGACTTCTCCTTTCTGACCCCTGGGAAGCAGTACTGGAGGCTGACTGGCTGTTCTGACCTGGGTTACTCTTAGGCACCAATCTGGTTTTACTTTAAGAGATTAGTTGGGAAGTGTGCCATGCTTTTATTTACACTGAAGAAATTAATATTTTTATCATGAGGGGATCATGACGAGGGTGATTCTGAAGAGCTGTAGCAAATTCTTATCCTTCCACCTAATCCAGTCTCATTTTCCAGCACACATCAGTGTGCCAGTAGTGATTCCTCTACACAGCTTTTCTACCTGTAGACACTTACTGCACACAGATATCTTGCACTCTGCTATCAGAGCAAGGGCTCAGCAGTTGCATCATGCAGCCTGCAACTACAGCTTCTCTCTTTCTTTTGGTTTATAGGACATTAAGCTCTGGGCTGCTGCAGGTATAGTTTAAAGTACAGTCAAGTGGGGAACATCACCTCAAACCTTTACGTGCTTTCATTTAGTTACTTTTTTAGAGATTTTTTTTTTCTGGTTTATGAATGCTCTAAATGTTTATATCTTCTGGCTGCTGCATGAAGTGCTGACAGGTAACTGCATCATCCAAAGAATCTCACTAGCCTGGGTTGAGCATGGCTTTTGTTTCTGGACAGGTGAATACTGCAGTTACCTCCAGACAGCACAGTTACCTCCAGCAGTCTAACAGCAGTTCAGGCAATGCCTACATTTAATACTGAGATGGAGACCTTTCCACAGAGTTCTACGGGTGCCAAAACAATTACAATTCTATTCTTCAGATAACCCATAGTTTATCAAATATTTAAATACGCAAGCTTGAATATTTCAAAAGGTACTTAATTTACATTCATCACTTGAGGAAATTGCTAAGCAATTTTTGCATTTATTTGCTGTCAGAAGAAAGGCTCTAAGAGCAGAGCAGAATGGATCACCCTCCTCCTTTCAGCACTTTTGAAAATATCTCATTGGTAATTATTCTCCTCAAGATAGGTGTGGGGGAGTGAAATGGTGGAGCAGATTCTATAAATAGACGATAACCTTAGGAAAAACAGGAGGTACCAGAGAAACAGGCATGAGAGGTGAAGTTGTGACAGTACTGAAACTAGCAGGAGACACAGGTGCACCAGGTGTCTGTGCCAGAGAGCTCTGAACACAAATGGGGCCACACCTCCTGCAGGGTTTAGGTTTGGCTGGCAGGTTTCATAGGCACTCAGATGAGAATTTACAGAGACAATTCACACATTTAAAAGCCTGAGATGAAAAAGCCCAACCAAACACACACACACTAAAAGACTATTTTAAAAGTTTACTGGATCACTTCTCATACAGCTTTCCCCTCCCAACAAGAAAAGCACTTAAAACAAAGAAACCAACCTGAATGAAAACAGAAAAACCAAAACAGCCAGACACTGAAACCTCCATTGCACACATGAAACAATTCAACAGTTTTATAGATACATAAATAGGATCAGACTCTGGCCAGGGGAGTGATACATGTACAGACTCCTGCTAACAGCCACAACACACACTGATACCACACCTTGGACTAGAAAGAAAACACCAAAATTCTTAAATCCTTACCACAGCCAGCAGAGTTCCCTAATGTAACAGCATCAAGAGACTCCCAAAGGATGCAAAGGATGTTTAGTGAGGGTATGTTTGGACTAAACCTCTCTTGGCACTCACTGTACATTGCCAAACACCTGTATCCAGTATCTAGCTGCTTTTGGTTCCTGGCCCCTGGCTCCACACACAGGCACACACAGTTCTGTCTCAGGGGCTGACAGACTGCCCAGAGCAGGCCCTCCACCACACACACCCTGAGGCCCGGCAGTGGCAGAGAAGTTGTACCTCTGCACTCATGTGGGTGTTCTGATGCCATCCAGCACTCTCTGACCCATCAAGGCAGTCCATTTAGGGTTAATCTATTCCATTTTCTTGGCTGGCACCTCACTCAAAGAATATGTTTTAACAATAGGAAAACCAACCCCAAATCCCGAACTGACCAACAGTCAGTTCCTATCAAGAATGTGAATCAGTGGTGTAGGTGTCATCTTATCATGAAGTATCCTCCACCATGAATGCTAACATGGCTTTTACACACCTTTCTTCTCTGCTACCTCAGCATAGGAAGCCTGACAATAATCCCAAGTCCTCAGACCCTTCTAGGACCAGGCATTGCAAACACAGACCCATTCCTGACAATTACAGTCTCAGAACAGGCCATGAAATGTAGAATCCCGTTTAATCTTGTGCAGGCAAGAAACAGCAGGGGCAGGCCTGTAGAAAATTTAAAAGTATAGAGTAATTCATCAAATGGATTTCATACAGCCAGCTGCATGTGAGAACACTGGCCCAGGCAGAGACAGTCCCAATAGTGCACATTTGCTTACAAATAGGCAAGGTGCTTTGGCACAGCTACTGCATCCTTTGAGAAAGTTGGTTTCGACATGTTAGGAAAGGAATTGGATTTTCCAGATGCTCTCTAAGCAGGAGGCAATTCAGCAAACACACTCAAGACCTGCAGCAGACACCACTCTAAAGTTTGTCTTCATTACATTCTAATTTTCACATAACTTTCTATTATTTGCAATAGTCAGAAATAAAGGCGCTGGTGAAATTTTACATGATTGTAAAAACAGAGGCAAGGTCAGGAAAGCAGTGCTATGGAGAATTTGTTCTCTCTCCCAGCAGTAGCCCTTGAGAGTGCTGCACTGGGGTTTACTGCTCATATTTTCCCTGTTATTCTTGAGTCAACAAATCAAATTTAGGTGACAAAAGGTGTAGTAAAAGGGGAATTACTGTGTTGGGTTTTTTTAAAAGACAGAGATTCATTACAAATCGTGAAAATGCTGAGAAAAATCCTGCTCTGCCATCTTGCAAATATTACTTCTCCCCCCCAGAAGAGGCTGGGCCATTGAGAGATATGCAAAGCTTCAGACAGAACTAACAACTCTACTGAAGGGTGCTGAGGTTTACTGACATGCCCATGTGACCAGTGAGTTTGGGTCTTTCAGTGGGATGAATGGCACAGTAGAAATTCTTAGTTGTGCTTGCTTTCTTCATAGAGATTACTTTTCATTCTGTTAAAATATAAAACTTTCACTCTAAAAGACAAGAATTATAGCTATTAGAAGATATGTAAAGTACATCAGAACCTCAGGATGGAGTTCCAGCTCTGGCTATCTCTCATGTGAAAGAAACTGTGATTATTACAATCCACTTTTTTTCTTTAGTTTAATTTTTATTTCCTTTGGAACTGTGAGAAAACTTTTATGGTTCAATTCTTTTTCAATTGATCATATTATTTAAAGGACTTTGTGAGGAATCTAAAACTCTACAGAAAGGTTTCTTGGGATGGGATTAGAAAGAGAAAAGCCTCATAAAACCAACCCCACACCCTCCAAACACAGGGTTTGCTCCTCTGCTGCACATGAACATTAATGCCCCTTTGCCTCTGCAAAGGGCAGAGACCACCTCTGGTGGTCCTGGGAAGCAAAGACCCAGCTAAAATGACATGGGAGCAACAACAACATTCCCTGAAGCTCCCCTTGAATACATGTCAGCATGTGGGGGTGGTGGATTAAGATTTGAGTATTTGTATTTCCCCATCAGGTACCAAGATACCAAAACAGGGACACTAAGGTGATCTGGTGCTCCTTGAAAGGAATCTCCAGCTGTCAGCACTCTGTGGGTACAGAGCTCTTCTGCTTGCAAGGGCCTCTCTCTAACTGCATGTGCATTTTTAATTTCTTAAAAATACATGATCTGGGTTAGCGTTGATAGAAGTGAAGGACTAAAAGCTGCAGAGCAGCACAGGCAGCTGGGCAACTCTGCTGACAGATCCCTGCCAACAGCCAACCCCAAATTAATGCTTCCCTTGTGCTCCCACCCACACCCTGGGAAGTGGCAAATAGGCAGTGCCACGGTGCCAACTGCTTCACTCAACACGTAGCAGCAAAGAAGTGCCACGTTACTCTCTCTTCTGAAGGCCACAGTAGAGCATTTTGATCTTTGCATACAGTAGGTTCACAGCCACCTGAACAATTAGTGCAGGACTGAATCCTCCATCAGACATGGCTTTTAAAATAAGATGCATCATTAACCTGTACAACAGACTTAAATCTTTTTGTTTCTTTTTTTTCCCTCCAAGGCCAACATTAACGTTGCCAGTGGTACATTATTTCCTGTTATTTTCCCAGCTGAAAAAAAAAACCCAAACAAACCACAATCCACAGATCCATCATTACAAATGATGGGGCACCATGATCAACAGATCCCATCCAACTCAGGGTCACTACATCTCTCCCTCTTCCACATCAGCCCTGATCTGGCTCAGCCTTTCAGCCTTATGGTCTTCAGGGACAGTGCAACAGAGCAGGCAGGAAAGCACAGCCATGGACCAGGAACACTCATCACAAAGCTGGCTGTAAAGCCAGATCCCATGGGCCAGAGGTCACAGTAGGACTGAGGATTGTGCTTCAAACTCCAGAAGCATCCTTCAGCACCCAGGAAGGCTGCTGACAATAGAATCATGGAATGGTAGGGGTTGGAAGGGACCTCTGGAGATCATCATAGAGTCCAACCCCCCTGACAAAGCAGGGTCACCCAGGGCAGGTCACACAGGAACAGATCTAGGTGGGTCTTGAAAGTCTCCAGAGGAGACTCCACAGACTCTCTGGGCAGCCTGTCACTCTCACAGTGAAGTTTTTCCTCATGTTGGGGTGAATCTTCCCATGTTTCACCTGCCACCATCACCTCTTGTCCTGTCCCAGGGCACCACTGACAAGAGCCTGGCCCTTTCTACTGACACCCACCCTGCTGATCTTTGTAAACATCAGTAAGATCCCCTCTCAGGCTTCTCTTCTCCAGGCTGAACAGCTGAACAGGCTGAAAGGCTCTCAGCCTTTCCTCACAAGGGATGTCCCTGCCCCTTCTTTGTAGCTCCAATTCTAAATTCTCCTCTCTGACAGTCAGTGCTGCACAGTCAGAAGAACATCAATGCCTAACTACACAAGATGCTTCCACTTTGTGAAGATCATAATTTCTAGATGCTTAATAGTTGATGATTTCCTCCTGTGGAGTTTTGGCGTTTTGCACACCACAAATGAAAAGTTTAAAGGTTCTCTCAAAAGTACCCAAAACAAATCAGACCCTGGAATCCGCTGCAGGGCTGCAGTTCATTGCTCAGCAGAGGCAGTGGGTAACACGGTCTTCTGAAACAGGGAGTAATGTTTGTGCCTGGACTTGTCAGAAGACCTTAATGCAAATACAGCTCCAGGAAAATGACGGTGGACTCTAGTGGCTGCCTCCCCCTCAGGGCTCTTCTTGTCTGGGGGTTGTTTGCTTGTGGTTTTTGGTGGTGGTGGTTGTTTGCTTTTTGTTTGTTGGTCTTGTTTGTTTCCTTCGATCCCGGTGACATTCATTACAGCATTTAAACTGGGGTTGTGATTTAACTGTTCCAAAGCAGGCAGGGCAGGTTTAAACCCTGATCCATCAGAGCTCATGTGATTCCTGAAGAACTAGGGTCGTTGCAGAGCCTTCCCCTGGGGTGCCTGGCTGGCCCCCTCGCCCCTCGACACATTTGTTGTCACACAGGCCACTGGATTCCCGGCAGGTTGAGCAGGCTTGCTCCTCACAGCCAAGCAAGCATGCCAGTGCTTTCCTTGAAGGCATTTACAGTTTACTTTTTAGCCCTACTTTAAGTTCAAAGGGGCTAGTAAAGCCCCATTAAGCCATTTACATCAAACTGGTTAGTTAATTATCCTGTTGCAGGCTTTAAATTAGCAATTTATAACCCCTTCCCTAGAAATGCCAGTATTTGGAAACAACTGAGCTGGGACATTTTGCAGGGTGCAGTTAAGGAACAAAAAAACCCCTTTAGTTTTAGACAAACACACCCCCCAAAAAAACATAACAAAAAAAAGTCCACAAAATCTCTTCAGTTTTTGTTTGGAAAGTGAATAACTCTGGGAGAATCCAGTAGGGACAGGGGTGGGAGAGAGCCCACCATTAATGAATGATTCAGGATAATGAAGCCACTACCTTAAGTTTACCTTAAGCTGTGTCTGGGCAGGAAAAGAGAGTGATGTGCAGAGACACAGAGCTGGCTGTGAGGCACCACAGTGAGATGAGGATGATGCTCCCCTTACAGTACAGAGATATATTCTGCTTCCTAGGCTCATCAAAGCTATTTCCACACTCATATCTACAAGAGTGTGTCTGCCCACAAGGAAGGAAAATAATTTTAGGCTTTGGGGCTGGTCGAACTGTAACAGCACAGGGACTAAAGATGACAGTGGGTTTCAGCCAGCACCTTTCTTCCCTCACAGCCGAGGAGGCTTGTGCCACACTCAGCCAGCTTTCAGTTTAGGATCAAGATTCAGATTTCTATCCCCTTGCTCTAAGGGTAAATGATCTCCTCGCAGTGAGCCTACCCCATGGGCTGGGTGAGGCTGGAGCCAAGGAGTCCCTATTTCCAGGATCTTCTCCCCTGCCAACAACCTTTCATTTCTGAGAAGGAGAATCTGTTGTCCCCTCAGGGTCTAATTAGAGTCCACCCCACTCAGAAAGCAGAGCTGTTACAGAAGGGAATAATAACCACCCTCCCCCTTCATACCTAACTGCCCAAACTAACCTGGTCCTAGAGTAAAACCTGCCTCTCACCTTCTCCTTTATTTCCACCAGCCATTATGCGTTCTACAAACAACTCCATGCTGGATGTTTATTGGCAAATTCTACTTAACATAAAGACAGGTTGTTGTGTAAAAATAGCAGCAGCTGGAGTCTTTTCCTCCCATCAGGTACGAGAGAAATCTTGGCCCCAGTCCTGGAAGCTGTCCCAAACCAACAAGCACTTAAAACCTCACCAAGAGCAGGAAAACATGGAAAGAAGGGGCACATGGAGTGAGACAGAGGCAAAAAAATTAGAAGTTGAAGTTAAGAACATTTCCATTCTATTTGAAAGGTCAGACAGATGGAATCAAGTCATACATACAACAGACCCTGCAATTTCCCCCTTCATCTTGGTACATCCCCTTTTTAATGGCAAAAAATCTACCCCATTTTCTGTCAAACAAATGTCTGATTTACTTAAAGAAAAAAAAAACAAGCAAGTTTGTTGATTTTTTTTTTAATATATATACTATTCAACCATGAGATTTATTTTGCATTTGCAGAAGGCATTTTGGATTCTGTATGGAAAGTAGCCATTTCACAACCATTTTTGGGACGAGGAGGGAAGACAGGATAGAAAGAGAAACAAAACAAAACAAAACAATTCCAAACTAATGGGACAAAATATTTTTGTATAAAAATTGCTAAGATGATATCACTAATGTGATTTACCGCTCTGAATTGCAAGACAGAGACCTTATAATAAAATACAGGTAAACACAACATAAAATCTAAATTATCTAAAGGACTGAAAAACCCAACCCCACACATAGATGACATTCTCCAAATTCTCTGCCCTTTCTTGGGAGCAGTTACACCCAAGCCACTGATGAGCCCAGTAGCTGTTTTCCCTGCTAATCACACTGGAAGCACATCATGCTAAGGTAAAAACAGTTCAGATGCAAGCACTCGCCCGGGCTTTGGAAGATCCTGGTGCTCACAGGAGTGCTTAATATTAGGGAATTATCAAATAATGTGAAGCAGGAGATAAAAGAAGAAAGCAAAGCCCTCCTGTGGATGAAATGAGAGTCTTTTATACTCCACCAAAACCTTCCATCTCCAAGGCATGCAATGCCCAGGCCTGTGCCTAGAACAGGTGTGTCTCCCTAAATACCTCACATGTCACACTTGTGTCTCATGGACACAGTCCTGTGGGATTATATTAGTACCAGTGCATACCAGCTGTAGCTACCCCCAGGGGTATCCTGTAACTCCTTGCACAGGGGGAGTTGCTCTGCAGCTTGCAGAGCCCCTTGCCACGTGACAAGCCAGACGGCAACGCTGGGGCTGCAGCTTGGGAGCATCTGTGCTCTGGGGGCCAAATTCAGAGAGAATTCATTCAGAGAGAAGCCAGAGACCTCCTCCAGGAGCCAGTGAGGCACTGCCAAGAGGAACTGAACTGAGGGCTCCAAGTATTTTCTTTCCTTCCTCTGCACTTACTACCAGCAAAGTCTCAACTGATTTATGTCAAATAGACAGTCTGAAGAGCTCCTTTAAATAAGGGGGGAAAAAAAAAAAGAAAAAGATGCATGGCTAACAGCAAAGTCCACTCAGCCATTCCCAAGCAGAAAATGCTGACAGGGCACAAGGCAGACATGGCTAGTGCACGATGAAGGAAGCACAAAGGAAAGCAAGCCTCATACATCTCTAAATCAGTGCAGGAAGAAACACCCCTTGGCAATTTCAGCCTAATTCTTCACAAAGCCTTGGAGGATACTAGCTGCTGGCCTAAGCAACTGTAAGAGCCAAGTAGAAGATTTTTAGGGCAGCAAATGCATTCATGGCATTTTTTTTGTGTCGTTTCTCCGACTGGTGTAGATAATAAAAAGAGAAGAGCTACCTGGTTGAGCTATAGCTCTGCATCACAATACAAAGGTATTCTTCAGTATGAAGAACTGCCCCCATGCCACCCTCTCATGAAAGGCATCTTGTAGTACTTAACAGTTACAGCACTGATGGATGGGCTCAGAGGTGGAGGTCCACAGGGCCCTGTAGGAAACTCCAGTCTTACTCTTCTGTAACAGCACAAGTGCTTTCATTTTCCCATGAGCAATTCTTGCAACCACTTTAGGAGTGAAAGTGCCTGAGTGAGAATGCACACACAACCCTGATGAAAAGTCTGATTTATGAGGAATCTACCACATCCATAAGTTATTCCACTACTTAATTAACTTGTATTTCCAGGTTTGGGCACATATCAGATTTAGCTGCTCGTCCCTACAGTAAATTGCTCCAGGCATCACAAGCAGCCAGCAGGGATGAAGGCAGTGACAAGCTGAATATTCTTCTGAAGTGGCTTAGGAAGAACATTTTCAGTCCACCTCTGCTTTGTAACCCCTCGAGGGCTGGTGATACAGAGGGTTCAGTGAACCCTACTCATCAGTCCAGCACAAGTCAGAAGCAAAGGGAAATTCTCACATCCTCTACATCAGTCATCACACTGCCCATCTCTGTCCAAATCAATGACACCTCATTCTTAAACAAATACGCAGGACTTCAAAGCCTCCAAAACCATCTACCCCTAGAAACATGTATACTTTTTACTACTGAAATTTCTTATTTTCAAGAGGTCTCAAGCCCAGAGACATACAAATCAGCATTAACCAGCAGGTTACTTACTCTTAAACCATTTATTACACCATGTCTTTGATTACCCGGCAAACATCTGTGCAAATGCCATCCCATGTTCTCAAACACCAGGAGATTAAATGTTTAGTGTCCTATAGCCAAGATTTAGCATCTTTCCATTTTCTTCATTCTCTGCCAGCTGCAGTATCTGTGTCTTCCTGGCCAGTTAGGAGCTGGGAAGAGCTCTGAACCTCATACTTGTCATGAAATCTTAGACTATACCCTGTGACAACTTTCTCTAGCAACTTGAAACCAAATCACAAGAAACCTTGATAATTACTAACACATCTAATGCAGAAACAATCATTTAAGAAGCCACTTAGGAACGCCCCCACAATTAGTGCAGGAATGCAATCCTTCATTTTTCCCCAAATGAAAATTTCTGACTTTGAAAAATCCAGGCCTCCTTATGAGCAACCTCACCATGGACCCAGATGGAGCTGTGGCTCCCCTGGCAGAGAGCAACACCTGCATCTGCTTGGAACTCAGGCTCAATTTCTAGGTGAGAGCAAAGCAAAGTAACTAATTTCAAGTCTGAGTAGCTGAGAACAGAGCTGTCCAGGAACACCTGGTACAGACCTCCATCCAAACGCTCAACTCCCACTCTTGTCAGTACTTGCAAGTGTTTAATCCAGCTGAGGTTCTTCACCAGCCTCCAGCTATTTCATGACCTGCCTGTCTTGGGGCACAAAATCCTAGAGACCATCCCCTTAAATCAAATTCATTTGTTATATAATTACTTATTATATTAATATTATCATATAATGAAGTTTTATGGGAGTGATTGGTAAGCAAATCCTAGTGTCATTTAGAAGAAAATGAGTGATCTAGTGCACAGCAATTAGCAGCCAGATAGCTAT
The DNA here is from genome assembly GCA_025447755.1 of Corythornis vintsioides. Lineage (NCBI taxonomy): Eukaryota > Metazoa > Chordata > Aves > Coraciiformes > Alcedinidae > Corythornis > Corythornis vintsioides. The sequence continues at coordinate 35,726 of JAOEGS010017177.1, read as the reverse complement.
ACTTTTTTATTGAGGAACCAGACTCATAATTAAGTGGGGTCTTTTTCTTAAAATTATATATAAACAAATTATTGGAAAGTTTAATACAATTTTAAGCAGCAGAATTTCAGAGTTCAAGTAAGTTACAAAGTATTTCACTATTGGCCTGTCTGCCTCTAAGGTCATCATTAATTTTAATTCTCAGAATTTATCAGTACCAAATATGACCAGGAGTAAAATAAGAAAAATCTCTTCAGAGCTGTCTTGCAGTCTGTATCAAATATACAGAAGGCAGGAAAACGGGAGGCCAGGTGCACGTATCTTCAGAAGGAGCTTGCACACCTTAAGTAGTATGTAAAACATGACAAATTCAAAATTCCCTTGCCATTTAATTTTAAGGGAAGGTAATGAAGAATGGGATAACAGAGAGGGGGGAAGGGACCACACATTATGTCAGTGACTGAATGTATGAACACACAGAGGGAGTTTCCTTTATCCAAGTATCACATCACGGCAAACGCAGGAAAAGCCAAGACAGTGCCACACCAGCAGCTCAATCTGGTTTTACTTAATGATTTATAAAGATAGCATCCAGTGGTAGAGGAAGGATGGATTTAAATCAAAGTAATTTAAAGCTACCAATTTTAATCTTGTTTTACATTTACACTCTAGTTATTTTCATAAAGGATCATCAGTGATTGGTAACTGCTAAGCCATATTGATTTGCAACTAAATATATCTGCTCTCAATTCGGTATTTTTTTTGCTAATCAGTGAGCTGCACCATCTCCAGTTGAAAAGGTTATTATATTTATCCAGATTTTTATTATTTTAATAGATCAAATACTTTTATTAGACCTTTTAGTTTTATCATTTGAATTATACTGCCTCAAAACTCAAAAAGTAACCATCGAGAATTTTATTACTTAATTTTCTTATCAAGCATTCTTATCAAACATTTAAGTCCAAACATCTTTAACATTTTAAACAAACTCTTTATTAAAGAGAAGTGAGCTGCAGCTGATTTTAAACTGAGTTCTCATTGCCCTGTCCTTCAAAATCTAGAGCTACCAGATATTTGCCTCCCACTCTACCTGGTTCTTTTTCACAAGCTTAAGAAACAAAAATAAGCATCCTAAATTTCTTAAGCTTTCACCATTTTCTCAACTGAAAACCTTTACTGCATTAAAGTCTAATTAAAACACACAAAAAAAAACCCCCACAAAAACAAAACACCAACAACACAAACAAGAAAAAAACCAAACCAAAACCAACCAACCAACAAAAAAACACACAAAAAAAAAAACCCAAACCACAAAACAACAAAAAAACCCACAACCATTTCCAAAAATGGCCTTCTTACAAACTTTCCTCACGCTTAGGGACAGACTTTCTGTAATTCAGCATTTTGTCCTTCTTTAAACCTTTGGCAGAAGAAAAGTGTTGCCTGAATGAAGGCAGGCAATTTTTCAGGTTGGAAAAGACCCTTAGGGTCATCAAGTCCAACCATGAGCCCTACTCTACAAAGTTCACCTCTAAACCATGTCCCTCAAAACCCTATCCAAACGATCCTTAAACACCTCCAGGGCTAGGGACTCAGTCACCATCTCTTCTCTGAGGTCTCCTCCTACTGCCTGCTGATGAGAGGGGAGGGGATCCTCTGGTTTGGGGGGGGCCTCAAAACCTGTTTCCTTTCGCTCAGGGAGTGGGTTCACATCTCTCTCTCACACTCCCCGATACTCCTCAACCTCTTCACTTCATCCTTCAGCTCAGCTGCCTGGCCTAGCAGATCAGGCACCTGACTGAGATCATTCCCATCTGGCACAGGGGTTGTCTCCACTACCCGCCATTACCGGTGCCAGGCTCTGCAGCCAGAGGCCTGGGCGCCGCCATGTTTGTGTGGGGCCTCCGTCGGGATGCCCACAGCTTTTCTAGCAGCAGCCTCCAGTCTGGCAGTAGGCATGGCTGGGTCTGTACAGCAACTGACTTCCTTAGAACTTGAGGGGCAGTTGAGACGAGCACCACTGACCCCTTAGAGAGATTAAACTTACCTTGTACACTGGCTCAGTGCCCTGCCCTACAAGCTGCAGACAGCTGGAGCCCCCCCAGAGGCACCCACATCCCCTGGGTGCTCACCCTGTGCTCTGTGGCTAGGAACTAGTCTCTGCCCTCCCTGAGGCTTCTTATAGCCCAGGGGTGATCACCAGCAGGTGAGCCAGCTCTGCCCAGGCTCCCTCAGCAGCCTGCCCACCAACTGGCAGCCCCAGCACAGGCAAAGGGCTTTGCCTGGCTTCAAAAAAGCCCCCAGAAAGAGCTTTTTGTTGGTCCTTTTTGCCACAGATCCCTTCCCCAGTGCAGTCCTACCTGCCCTGAAGCTGGACACCACAGAAATGATAGTATCTATGAAAACTGTTTAAGGCAGCTATTGTCACTTAAAGCAAGTATTTTTTTCCTAGGTATTAAAAAGATAGTAAATTAAAAAAAAAAAAAATCTTTTTACCTTTGACAAATATATTAGGATTAATTTCCTATCAGACCCAACATCATATGAGAAGTGCAGAGGAACAGGTATTAAACCCTCCCATGCTGATTCCAAATTCATGTTTGTATTCACAACCCATGACATTTCTTAAACCATTTCTGTACTAAGTTCCCTATTGGTTTATTCCTTCCCAAGGCAGCACTTACATTTATAAAATTCACACCTTAATTGCTAGCACAGACCTGGCTGCCTGTCAAGCTTAGGAAACCTGCAATGAAGTCTTCCCTTTTTCCTGCTGGGGCTCAGCAGCTCTGGGCAGCTGAGCTGCTGCTTCTGCAGTATCCACAGAAGGTCCATGGCCTTTCTTTAAAAGCAAATGCTTCAAGGATTGATGGGGCATGGCTGTGAGCTCACATGCTGCTTTCCTGTAATAACCTACATACACTTATGTGAAAGAGTAGAAAGGAATAAAATTCAGGGTATTTACTGTGTTCCTGTGGATACCAGAATGTCAAAGCAAAAGAAATAATTTATTCCTAAAGTAAGGAGACATCCTGTGAGGAGGTCTATGCCTAACTCTTTTCAGTGGGAAACAGATGCACATTTCACCCAATTATCCAGTGGTTGCTAGTAGGCTAATGGTGACTGCTATTGCCACTGACAGAACACACCTCAGTTACACTTAAGCAAGACCTGTTGCACTCCAGACAATCTTACAGCTGTTTTAACCAGGAGAGGTGCACTGTGTGTGTAGCTACTGGTGTCTGGTGGAGGAGCCTGTTGAAGCTCATCCATGACCGCAAGTTAACCACCCAGTAATCTGACTGATGTGATTACAACAGGAAAATCATAGTGTATTAGACACAGTGCCCTGGTCCTACATCACACTGGACAACTCTCACATGTAGCATGACATCGAAATAATCTTCCTGGCTAATTCACCAGCATTCCTGGATTTCAGGTTGTAGCAGGACAGCAAACATGCCAAGTGAACTATTGTGTTCCTACAGCGTTTGGAAAAAAAAAGTCTAGATGCATTGAAGGGATAAAGCAAATAAAACCTTTTGCTCCTTGCAAATCAGGTTTGCTGGTACAGGGGGAGAAGCAAGCAGGAGGAGCAGAATCATTAAGATTGGAAATAACCTTCAAGATCATCAAGTCCAACTGTCTATTAAACATTATCAGGACCACTACACATTTCTTGAAGTGCCACATTTACACACTTTTTAAACACCTCCAGGGACAGTGACTCCACCACCTCCCTGGGCAGCCTGTTCCAATGCTTAACCACCCAGCAAAAAACATTTTTCCTAATATCCAACTTAAACCTTCCCTGGCACAATCTAAGCCCATTTCCTCTACCTGGGAGAAAAGACCAACACCCACCTCACTACAGCATCCTTTCAAGTACCTGAGTAAAATTACATGTCCCTTCTTTAAAGAAGTGTCTAGTAAGAATACTATTCCCTTCACCTGCTGAAGTTCCCTGGCAATATTAAAGCAAAGCAAGCTTTCAGTAGCATTTCAGCCACCTCAAAGGGCAATTTAAAAAATAACATTGAGAGCTGATGTTTATACAAGCTTTTCCAGCAATTACTTGTTAATAGCATCCAGAAGCTCCAAGTAAGAAGCAGGACCCATCATCCCAAGCAATTTATAGTAGCAGTATGTAGAGTGAGGCAAAGGATTTGAAGGGAAGGAAAATGCTGGGGGCAGGGTTATAAAACACAAGTAAGATTACCAAGTATACCCAGCATCTAAAAACAAAAACCAATGCCATGCACAAAAACCCTCTGGAAATAGAAACTGTTAAAAAAAACAAAACCACACAAACAAAAGAGCCACACAAAAAAAAAATACCACCAAAAAATCTTTACTTCCTTGTTCACCCAGTGAGATCATACCCAGCAGCTTTCCTGCAGCCTGCACTTCAGAGAGCTCCAGCCTCTTGCCACCCCTTTGGCAGCCTTGTGCCCTTGAGTACTCCAGTGTGCCAGGCAGTAACAGCTGACAGGTACAAACTCATTTGCCCCAGGGCTGCCTGGCATGTGAATGCAGAAGGGCTCTGTAAGCTGGAAAAGAAATCTCCCGAGAGGAGATAGAAATGCTCCCTATTTTGCTTAGAGAAGCTTCTCGTAGCCCTGGTCCTGAGAGCCGGGCTGCACTGTTTGCGAGGTGCGCTCTTCCCGCCCCTGCTGCAGTCCCTACTCTCTCAGGGCAGGGAACTGCCACGCTGCAGCAAGCTTGCTTCCTCCCAGGTTCCCGTGGAAGCATTCCAAGCTACTCAGCTTCTGACAGCTCTCCAACTGCTCTTCCACGCTGTATTGCTTTACATTACATTGCTTTCTCTGCCAGGAGGCACTGCTGTATTACAGTACAATCACCTAGCAAAATGTAAAACTGATTTTTTCACCTCCCAAATACCACCTGAATGTTGCCACTGCAGTCACAACCATCAGCCCTGCTCTGTATTAGACTTTCCTGCTTTTATGGATATACAAGAGTTTTTAGTATCTTGCCTCTTCTTCAGCCTCCTTCCCAACGTGTGTCTCTTCCCTCCCTCTCACGCTCTCCAGACCTTTCTGCAGAGGGCGGCCACCCTCACCTTCCAGCCCAAGCTGTCACTGCTATACACGAGTTAAAATGCTAAACCAGATCATTAGGTGCATTATCAGGCAAACCTGACTGACTGTGACCCAACCCGGAAAGCAAAAAATATAACTAAAAACCTTGTCGTAACTCACAGCTTCGTTAACTAGTTCAGCTTTTTATTAGGAAAGAATCTTAACCAAGAAAGCAAGGTATGGAAGCAGTTTATAACATGTACATATTTAAGGTATTAGGGGGCATTTGGCTCCTAATTCATTTCATTGGGCTATACATTACTCGTGGGCTGTGAGGCAAAAGTAGTTCCCTGCACTGCAGTATGGCCAGTTTCTAGTTTTGAAGTATAAAAACAGCCTTATAATAAGACCAAAGGTCTAATGCTGTCTATTCTTCGGGAGTAGCCAAAATAGGGGGCAGGTGGGGGGAAAACAGGGGGGTCCAGGGGGAAGAAAAGCAGTGGAGTACAAGGAGTCTTTTCACTTCTTACACCCTCTGCAATTGTAAATATCTCCTGATCCAAAGGTTGCATCCAGGCTATCACTTTTAATAAGAACTTATCTGTCCTGCATCGATTTTTCAATCTGTTTAGACTTCTCCTATCCATAACACCCCTTGGCAATGAGCTTCACACAGTAACTGCTGCTTGACAGAGTGCCTCCTCTTTGCCTGCTTTGAATCAATTTAGTTAAGAGAAGGAACTGTGAAGAATAACTCCCTACTCCCCTTCCCCACACCATTTGTGACAGCATAAAACATCTGCAATTTCTGTAATAAGTCACCTTTTCTCTATGGCAAAGAGAGAAATCACATTGAAGAGTCAAGACCCATCTTTTATAGTCTTCTCTGGACCTTCCCTAGCCCTTCATTGCCTTTGAAAGGTGGTAATCAGAACTGCATGGCATGGTGTTTAAGATACTGGCACACTGAATTTACACAGAGCATACTGACGGGTTCTGTTTGGCTTACCAGCTTGGGTTAAACATCCAGAGAATCTTAATTCTTCAGGGAGTGCAGCATTTCCTCTCAGTTGGCCATTAGACTCTCTGCAAGAGCTTTTTTGGGGACTCTTCAGACAGTGCTCTTACGTAGTCTGCTCAGGTGACAGGTGACATTTTTCATCTCCCTACAACTCCTGCCACAGATCACTCAATTTTTTTTTTCCCCAATTCAAACCAGTCAAACTCAGAGCTTTCAAATCCCTGCCATCTCCTGCCCTGCCCCTCAAAGTCTCCCCAAAGCATGGCAGTCTGCAGCTGCTCAAAGCTCACAGCCAGCCTTTCACCCGCACCCCTGGTGAGAAGTCCCACGAGCCAGCAAAGCAGAAAGCACATGGTTCTGCCCGACGGCAGAGGGAAGCACCATGGCATTAAAATCTATACTGACCAACCAAGGAAGCTTTCTTAAGCTCATCCCAGCGAATATCCCAGCCTTAAGAAATTTCCCAGGTGTCCCCATATCATGGGTGACTGTCCTGAAGGATCAGCAGACTTGGCACTGTGATGCACAATACACTGCCCTGCCTCATGAGCCCCCGCTAATCCCAGCGGCGTGCTTCACCATATATAGCTGCTCCATATAATTGCTTGGCTTAGCTCCCCTCTCAACTGAACCTCCATGATTCCAAAAGCCCTTAAAATCAGTGACAGATACACAGGCAGATTAAAATCCATCTACCTGTGCAGTGCTATGTGCATCACTTGTTCAGAACAGCCCTGTCAGTCAGGGCTCAGCTGCAGTTTCTCTGAGCTTCTCGGTAGTGGCTCCAGAGAAAAACCTCAGAGCAGCTTGTTCAACCCAAATTTCAGAATCTCTAAGAGCTATAACACACCAAGAGAGAGAAAAAAAAGAAAAATAACTCAGGAGCCGAAACACTGCATCTCAGCACACTACCCAGAAAAGTGAGCAGGTAATTTGAGCAAATGCAGACTCCTGTGACCACAGAGCTAACTGAAGTAGCTCAATACAGCTTCACAAAATAATAGTATACACACACTGTACTTCCATTGATAGAAACCTCTGAATTTGAATAAGCAAACTATAAAAGTAACAACCTCTGTACATCAACAAAGCTCTGCTATTACCCAGGAGCATAAGGCAGCATGCAAAAGCTGGGTGAATAATGTGAGCCACTTCAGCATATCGAAATAAAAAACTTCCTCTGGGTATCTCATTTTCTGAACATTTTACATACAGTGCTTGCAAAAATAACACTGGGTGTGGTAAGTGCTGAAGAGAAGAGGTCCCTTCCTTTTGTTTCCTAAGAAAATTAATATGGGATAGAACATCACTTTTAATCAATAGGATGAGAGATTCCACCAAATCTCTTGCTGGAGCTCTGACACAAAGGCATCAGAACTAGCTACCATCCTGCACACACCAAACACAGCAGCCTGCTCCCAGTGTGTGGAAAAGTTGTCATTGTAAAGCAGTTTACAGAAAGGGTCTTCAACACTCTAACAAGGAAGTGGCAAACTGTTCAGAGCAGCAGTGCCAGTGCTAGGTACTCCCTGCTGTCCAGGAAGGTGTGCACAAAGGGGTAAGGAAGCAGTTACTGTCTCCTGCCTCATGCTAGACTCCTGGCCAGGCCTTGAGCTGCAACCAGTCAGCACACACTGTTTGCTCACATGCCCCTTCTTTGGTAACCTATTGAGAATGTATTGCTTCACTTCAGCATGAGCCAAGAAAAGGCATTTCTTCTGAGTGTAAAAACATCTAGCTCCAGCTGAACTTAGAGATTTAGCTGAGAAGAATGAGGATGCCCCCCCCCGAGATAGATCTTCTGGTCTCTTGTGGACATAATTCTCCCAGCAGGACTTGACAATTGATAATGTTATTGCAGAAAATTAATTTAAGCTCAGTGCTGTTAATCTAGTCCTCTTCCAGTTGAGACTAGGGGATACCTGTTCACCCGGTATCTTTTGCATTTATCCTACTTTTGTTCCAGAAGCAGAACTATTACTGCTGAGGAAAAGTTACCCATGGTAAGGGAATGGGCTTTTCTAAGCCACAGAAAGGGGACAGCAAATGAATTTACTTTGCAGTTTGAGAAGAGGACTTCTTATCATACACGATCATTGCATAAAACAGCTTCCTCAACTCTTCATTTAATGAATAAAGAAATCAAATCTTTCAATGCATAAATTTCAAATAACCACAAATATTTGCCACCTGAAACAGCAATACATGGCACTCTCTCCATACCCACCATCTACAGGTAAACATTTCTCTAGTGAACTGGGCAGAGCTCAATACTTAGCCAAGCTGAGTCTTCAAGGAAAAATTTGGACAACACAGTGCTGAGAGTCTTTGAGATACTTTGCAGTGGCTTCATTGTGTTCAGTAGTTCGTCAAATAAATGTTAAATTTTCTAGCAAGCTGGTAATTTTCCTCTTAACTACTTAGATTAAAATGTAGTTGATACAGTAATGTTTGCATGGCATATTTCTTTGTGTTGTGAGAGAAGTCAAGAGGGGAAGTAACTTGCCTCAAAGTCAAAATGGCAGCTGCACATTTGAGGGGGGACCTCCATCCTCCCTTAATTCCTTGTCATTTTGCAACTAAACAAAAACAGCCCCAACAGGTACTTAGGTGAATAACAAACCTGTACTGTGACCTGGCTTCAGCCACTTGAGTTAAAGCTGCTTCTTACAGTCAGCAGCAGCTCACATCCACCTCCTCGCAGGGACAAGCCCTGAGAACCACCTAGCAGGGGCAGGCTGGTGATACACTATACCCATGAGCTACCTATCCACGGGGTTAGGCAGAAAGGAGTGTATGTAAGGTACCTATCACGGCATCATCTCAATGCAAGTATCAGAGCACTTTACAGACAAAAAGGTCTTTCCTCCAGGCTGTTTAAAATTTGCATGCTCCTCTGTAGCACTGAAGATAGTAGCAACGGTGATTCATTAAGATAATGATTTAAGTAGGAAGCTTAAGAAAGTCAGGGTGGATTAACATCCAAAGGGCTGCAGTTGAAGCTTCTCCACGCCAGGCTGCCACCTTCCCTTTTAAGGGAAGGGATGAATTCCACAAGTCAGGAGAACTATGACTTAACAGCAACTACATCACAAGATGCATTAAAGCACAAGAGCACCTTCTCTACTCCAGCCCATCCTCATTAGCAAGGTCTAGCACAAACTTTTATGCTGCAGGAAAATTTTCATGGCATTATAAATTATTGTCTTTTTCTTTATTTGACTTTGTTAGTGTAGGTTTTCCTCAAAAAACGACTGCACAAATTTCCTTTAAACTCATTTCTGTCAACCTTAGAAACTTTTCCTCCGTCTTTCTCCACTATAGAAGAAAAGTCAAATTAGTTTAATGAATTGATTGCTCCCCACATAATAATGTAAATATACACACTCAAAAAAGCACACGTCTGTTCCACACCCCAACATCCAATCAAACTGTAAATCAGTGACAAGTCAAAACGTGCATTCTGTCCGTAACACGGGTTTCGTGCTCAGACAGTAACAGACAGCTGACACTTCACCCCTGCTTAGAAAGGCCTTTGTGCAGTGATTCTGGAATACTACTTTGCATTGCCTTCTAGGAGAGATGTACAGGCAGCCAATTTTGCTGTTCCTCTGCTCACTTGGAATTGCTGCAACAGAGCAACCCAGTGTATCTCCTGCCCCACTCACTGCCAGCTGCGCTTGCTCTGAGCTTCCAGGCTCTAGCCCGTGCTGCTTCAGTACTGAACAGCTTCCTAGAATGCAGGTATAGAAAGAGTAAGGGTTTGTCTTCAAAAGGGATTATTCCAGAACAGCTATTCCTTATTAGCTATTCCAAATCACCTCTTCTTTAGGATGAAGTTAATTGGGAATGGCTCTTCTGCTTAGATTTGTAATTTACCTTGGTCTGAATCAATGACCCTGTTCAGATGAGCCCTTAGCACAGCATCGTATGGTCATAGCTATGGCATCATCAATAAAAACAGACCCATAGCTGCAATGAAGGTAAAGCTGCTGTGTGGACACACCTCAGATGAGTTTGTTGTAAGCTGGGCAGATAACAGGACAAAGACATATATTTAAAAAAAAAAAAAGTTGTTGCTATGCTGTTAGCTCTCATCAGTACTGAAAGTGACATTTTGTACTTAATAGGTCTCTGCATCTGCTTTGTTCAAACTTGGTTTATTCCTCAGATATATGGAGACCTTAACAGGAGGGAAATTTTGAGTTCTGTAGGAGTATCAGGGAGAGTGAAACTGAGATTGACAGCTGGAGCCATTCTCTGAGCTCCACTCAGCAGACAGGTAAATC
>JAOEGS010017177.1:0-25292 GCA_025447755.1 Corythornis vintsioides | reverse complement strand
GGAGTCTCCATCTCTGGAGACACTTAAGACCCGCCTGGATCTGTTCCTGGGTGACTTGGTCTAGGTGATCCTGCTCTAGCAGAGGGGTTGGACTAGCTGATCTTCTAGGTCCCTTCTAACCCCTAACATTCTGTGATTCTGTGTAGCTTCTTTGTTTATTAAGATCTTAGCTTGCAAGATTTCTCATCTAAAAAGGGCTGAGAAAGTACCTGGCACATCTTGGATGCTTATTGAATACATTAAATAAATCAAACCTTTTATGATAAAATTCCACTCCCCCACACCAAACAGATGTAGGTGCAAGTCAAAGAGGCTTGAAAAATTGCACTAAAATTGATTTTGCTCCAATTTACCCCAAAGGAAAAAAATTTGTGTGTGGGTTGAGACAAAAACATGGAAAATTTCAGCTATCATGAAAACTGAAAAGAGAAATGGAGGAAAGACAGAAGCCAAAACTGAACTTCACTTACAGGGTGCATAATTTGTATTCTCTACAGTGTTCTGTATTACAGCCCTTCCTGGACTGACATGTAAAATGCAAGGCTTTTCCTTGGGCTCATCACACTTCCAGAGGAAAATGCCAGATAGCTTAACACTGGAGTCTCTGAGCCAGCTCAGGGGAAATCACAGGCCACAGAGGAGGTTCTCTGGTCGATTTCAGACTCCAAGAGGCTAGAAAAGAAAGGACCCAACATAGCTGAGGTTGTCTTTCACAACACTGGGGTGAGAGTTACTTATAGATACTTGTCAAGTCCTGCAGCAGGAAACTAATAAAACTCTTAAACAGCTACAACTTAAAATACATACAAAGCCACTGCATGTTGCAGGTGTTCTAGGCAAGGAACAGAAACAAAACATACTCTGTTAAGGCTGCTTCTAGGCTGGTCAGAGTAAACTTGATTTATTGTACCTGACTGATGGTTAAACATCATCATCTGCATGACTTGCCATGCTGCAGTCTGTGCCCAGACCCCTGGTTCTGCCGAGGAGCACAGGGCAGGCAGTTCCAGTGGACATAGTTCTGTTGTTTTTAAGGACAATACTGGCATCTCAAAGGAGCTTTCTGACCAAGACAGCACTGAACTCAGTATTGCAGGGCAGCATTCAACTGCCAAACCCACACGACCATTTTTGTGTCCCTGCAACTCTTAACTCATCCAACAGCTCCCGTTCACACTGCCAAAGCCCGTCCGTCCCGTGGGAGTGAATCAGGGATTCTGTGTCAAAAAACAGCAAGTTCTCTAGCCTGCCATTACTTGATCAAAGTGTCTCCCTTTGCATATAAGCAATCTTAGTCCACGTACGTAATATTTTACATGCAACAAAAAAATGAAACCACTTCCAGTCTCTCTTTCTCTTTCCAACTAATTCCACACTCTTTTGGTCTCTGGCACCACTTCACAGTAAACTCAAAAGATGTTCACCTGCTCCCACAGCACTAAGAACCAAATAGTGAAGCAGGAACAGAGAAGATCCTACCTAGGATGGCCAACGTAATCCCCTGACAGCACATCATGAAGGGAAAACCTTATCATTAAAGCAGAAGCAAACCAAACACACATGTGCACACACACACAGCTCTACTGCTGTGCACTGTGAGCATCTTCCCCGCTCTCTATACACATCTAATATCAGGAGATTTATATTCAGGCCAAAAGCTCACGCTGGCAGGAGAGGAAAGTACTTTGGAGAAGAGAGGGGAAGGGAAAAAAAACAAAACCTACAGTTTCTTGGCTTGTGATCAGCAGGCTGGATGCATTCTGTGGAACTAGGCCAGAGAGTTAGTTATTATATTCAAGAGAACATCTGAATCCCAGCTCAAGGGAGCTGAGTTTGTGGCTCTCATTTATGCTGTATATCAATTGAATATCAAACCACATTTTCCGCCTTCTGAATAATAAAGCTTAATAGTTTGGGACTCCCATATGGTCTATTGTTAAAATATTTCCAAACGCTGGCTGCTGGTTCATTTCTGAAAGAAAGATTTCTCTTTCCTCTTCAAGCTTTACTTGTTTAAAAGATGCTTGGCTTGTAGCAAAAGCTAAATATATTCATCTTTTAAACATTTCCAGAGTTTTAAAGAAGGGCTGAAGAATGAGGGGATAAGAAAAAGCAAATATATTTTGAAATTGGCTTTTTTTTTTTAATATCACATGCAAATGCTTGTTCCAGGCAGAAGCAGCTGGTGCCACCAGGCTCTGCTGTTCAGAACAGGGGGTGCAGAAGCTTTCAGAAACCATGAGCTGCTCTAACAAAGGAGGACCACACAGACTTAAACCATTCACAAAAGGACCCAGGCCGATTATTTGACTATTACTTACAAGGAAGCTTGGCCAGTAATGCAGGCAATAAATACTGGAGAAACCTGTTCTGTGCATAACCCGGGTTTGTCTTTTCACAAGTCCTGCTCTCTAATTAGCTACTCATTCCTGGAGGGCATTGCTGATGGATGGAGTGTATCAAATTTGGTAGATTTTTTTAAAAGTTCAGAAACTTGTTAAATAATAAAAGCATCAGTATAATAAACACTCTGCAGCATGTTAGGAACACTCACTAGTGCAGTGTGTTAGGAACAGTTGCTAGTGCTCCTTCCCAGCCACACCAGAAGAGTTTTCCTGTGCTTTTACTTTGCAGAAAGAACTTTAACAGCAGAGAGTGTGGCTCAGGTGCCAAGGCTGCAGTGCCAGGGCTGCAGTGTCCTGCTCAGAACTGAGACATGCTTGTCCTTCGGGCCTGCATTCACCCCCACCTGATCAGCACAGGGCTCAACTGCTCAGGGAACAGAAGTGAAACCACACAGCACTGCCTGGTTGTGCACTGGTGTGAACCTCCAGCTCCCCCTCACCCAGCTCTTGCACCTTTACAAAGTGCTTCAAGCTCCCTGTGCCAGGAGCTCTCAGAGTGGCACCAGCTCACACGCCTGCTGGATGCTGAGGAGAGCAGAAGGTGCTGAGCCAGGCACAGCCAAATGCATAACACAGCACAAAAATGCAGCAGTTCCTACAGCTTAGGGAGCCACAGAGAAATTTCTGCTCTCTGCTCTTTCTTATTCTTGCCCCCACGGCTGCTTCTCATTCCTGTCTCCTAGAGCCCTCCTCCTGCCTGGTGTTTCCCTGTCTCCATCACCTATCTGCCCCACCATCACCTGCTCTGCTCCACTGTACAGGTGTTCACAGACAGCTGTCCCAACCCTGAAACTGGTTGCTCATACTCATCAGCTGCCTCCTCCTCAGAAAAGAAGAAATTCCAGTATTTCAACATTCACTCTATCCCAATTTGGGGAAAAATGGAAAGTAGACACTTTTGGTAGAAGAGAAGTTCAGAAGTTCTTTGGTTTGGGGTTTTTTATTTTTGTTTCTTAAAAAAAAAAAGTTAAAAAAAAGTAAAAAACCCCACCAACCACAGAGTTGTGAACACCAGTGCACTCTGGGTCATTTGAAATGAAATATTTTTACATTACTGAAACCAAGGTTGGTTCATTTTGGTTTTGTGACCTGACCTGAGAAATTTTGTTCTGAGTCAGTACACTGTTGAACTTCTTTTCTTCCCACAATGTTGCATTGCCTCTGACACTACAGTTTGGAGGCTGGATAACCCTGGTCTGGCTCCTGGGTCAGACTCCCTGGTTGGAAGGCAGTTCCCATAGCACACCCCGAGGTATCCCGTGGCACAGCATGGTCTCTAGGAGAGCTGTAGTGCCACATGGAATGCCAGGGCCCTTGGGGCCCAGCAGCAGAGGATGGGAACCTCAGCCAACAGCTCTCTGAGCAGCTGCAGACTACCCACAATCCAACACCATGCCTGGAACCACTTCTGAGGGAAGCCTTTCAGACCAGCTAAAGCAAAGCAGAGACATTCCCACTTGGGTAGCATGGACAGGTCAATGTAATATGTCTGGTTAAAAGCTAGTTTATTCATTTTACAGGCGATCAGAAAACTAGAATTGGGCTTTTCTAGGGAAACAACAAAGTTCCTCTTTTAAAGAAACAGTATTTTTCCCCTGAAAAAGTCACTCCAAAGAAAGGGTCAAATCCATCTCCTACTGCTCACTGCAGCATTCTTACAAACCGTCCTGAAAGTAATAAAGTGACCAAAGCTCACTTAGAGAAACCTCCCCAGCAGAGAACTGAAGTTAGAGTAGTAACAGCAGCCCTCTGCCTCCTACACATCTCCTTGCGACCCAAGGACTCTAAGACCAAGTTCAGCAACCCAGCAGCTCAGTATAACAACTAGTTTAGAGACAGTCTGACAAGTACTGAACCGGAGGTTTGGCAGCTGACACCCAAATGGTCAATCCCTTCTGCTTCCAGCCAAGCCTCAGCCATGGCTTTTATGGCAGTTGGGTAGAAAGAGCTGGTGGAGCTGCTGAACACGCCGAGTTCTGCCCAAGCACCAGGGGTGCCACCAGCTCATGCTCAACAAACAGCTCTTAAAACAAGTGGAGTCATTGGGAAGATTAGGGTGCATTCCCAGAAAGCTATTTTAGTAGGTTTCCTGCAGAATCTCTACTGCTTCCTTTGCAATCTATGTTCTTACCCCTAGGTCTGTGTAACTGAGAGGTGAGTGCATGTATGGTTTCGATTTACCTCAGAAAAAAAAAAAAAAGAAAGAAAAAGGAGATATTTAGCCTGTAGTTGCAGTGCTGGAAGCTGCAATAAACCTCTCTTTCTAAATGCCATAACCCTGTGACTGTTTTATAGTTATCAGGAATCATAACCAGAGAAAGATTTAGCCTAACAATGATCTGCCCTCAAAGACATTAATCTGTCACATCTAATACAAGAGGAATAAGGAGATGAACCTTTCCCCTAAGTGATTCAAATAGATGGCTTATGGCTTTGGTGGGAACTCACTGTCAGTCGCCCCTGTAACACGGGGAGGTTTGACAATGCTGCAGACCCAAAGACACTATTCACAAGTCAGTGGGAAAAATATCTCTGCAGGATTTCCTTGTGTCTTAGTGAATTCTCTGGGCTCATATCTCACTGTTTTTGTGGTTGACACATCCAGCCAGCTTTCCACCCACTTTTTCAGCCCCTTTATGCCAGTAAGATTGAGATTTATTTTTTTTTCCTCCTCCCAAAGTAATTCTTTACTTTTGAAGGATAGCAGAAGGTGAACAAGTTTGTTGAGCCAACATGTTAAAGCACAATTTTCTAGCAGTATTTCAATTATAGGCTTGTTTGTCTGGGCTTATAGTAGCTTCTTGCCCCAAAAAGCACACAAAAGTCTTCAGGTTAGTTTCTCTTTTCTTTCTTTCCCCATGCCTTATATGGGAAATAAAGGGTTTCTCTCCTTCCCCTACACTTCCATTCCCAACTTCTCTTTTCTAGTTTAATCATGAGTTCTTTCTGTCCTCCTCTTACCCATCCTGATTCTCCAGACTCACAGTAAAAGCATTTCTGGATCACCTTGCTCTGGGTTTCTTCCATACCTCCAGAGGAGCAACAAATGGCTGCTAGGACACTTTCCTACATTTCCTCTCTTGGAAGAAAGCCAAAGCTTACTCAACTCTTTTCCTCAGGTCTGCCACTCAGCCCACAAACATATCCCCATTTTCCACCCACAATGAACAAGCCATAAGGTTTCCAAACTTGTCGGGAGATCTTAATCCTAAATTCAGCTCATTCTCCTAGAAGAGACCAGACTTGAAACCAATACCAATGCCTAAGAGTTCTCATGATATCTGAAAGCAGGTGAAGACCATTACTGTCAGATTCCTCACGTGCAACAAGGCTGTTAGGGAACACTGAAAGATACAGGGCAGCAAGAGACCACTTCCCATGCAGTGGCAGTCCAGGAGAGGATACTGAATTCCCAGGAGCAGTAAACGTAGCCACTGGTTTCAGACCGGTCAAGGGAGGATTGGTATTAGAGGACCTGAGGGTAATCCCCAGATTACCCTTCAACAGGCTCACAGGGAGCAAATGTCACTTTGCGGGGTGAAGCACGCCAGGCAGGGAGCATGCTGATGTTTCATCTTCATGAGTATTAGCATGGAGCCCAACTTCCTCCCCTCCCTATTTTTCATATAATTAAGGACTAGAATCAGCATTTCATTTCAGGCTACAACAGCAACAGACCACAGCATTGCAGAGTAACAGGAAAGGGAGAGAATGAAGAAAAAAAAAAAAAAATCCAGGTGGTAGACACTTACTGCTCTGGCCACTGCACGAAATGAAGGCTTGAGTGCACATTTTTGCCTGATTGCATAGCTGTCTCTGCTACCCATCTAATCTGCTTAGAAAACTGGTTTTGAAGGATATGGTTCAGACATCCCACTCGCAGGGAGGGAGGGGGGTGTTGGAGGGGTGTGGGGGGGAAGTGCTGCAGCTGCAAAAGATAAAATAGAGACAACTAATTTTCTCAGAGGTTGCAACACAACCTTTCCCCCTCCTCCACATGCAGTCAGTGCACTGGCAGGATAAGCTGGAGATTCTCCAGCGTAAGCAAGAAGGCACAATGAGGTGTGCAGGTCTCTCTCCACCCTGATACCCACAGCCCTTGGGGGTGCCACAGAAAGCAAAGGCAGGTGGGACATTCCCCCGCCCGCTGTGGCCACGCTACCATTTCTCAGAGGGGAACGTGAGGAACACGTTGCCAGAGGTTGTGCTGAGACAGTAAGGACTCCTGTTGTACCAATTGGTGGCTGGGTTCTGAACTCTCATTGTGTGATCCAATTTCTCCTGTCATCTAAGCCATTTTGCTCGTGTGAGCCATGTGTCCTGAAATCTAAACAGCTGAAGGAGAGGGGAGGGGTAAGCAGAGAGGAGAACCACTGGATTTCTGGTGACAGTGTCTAAAATACACATTTGCACAAGGAAGTCTCACTTTAGATAGTCACTTATCAAAACAACTACAGCTGCTGACAGGCAAGAGGTACAGTTTCAAGTGACCATCAGGCAGAAAATAGGACAAATAAATTACTGCAGTCTAAAGGGAGTGGGTGTGTGTGCTCCCACAAATGTAGCAGAGATAACAAATGGATTACCAATGGGTGACCCAATGTCAAGACTAGCAGACCCAGTTCTCATTTCAGTTACACCATAGCAATGACATTACCTAAGATCTAGCAGAAGCGAAACTGAAATCAGAGTCCGACCCAGGATGTCAGGGAGGCAGCTGCTTTTGTATTTTAATGCCCAGAATTTCAACCCAGTTTGCTTTCTCTCAGGAATCTATGCTGTCTCTGGCAGAAAGGCTAGCAGCCTTTGCCTGCTGCAATGTGACCTGCAAGGATGGTTTCTAAATGGGATGGGGTTGGGATGTTTTTTGAGGTAGAGATGGAAGAGAGGAGGTAGAGGTTGTTTGTAATGAAGGCAGTCAGCATGAGGAGTCTATTGGCATTTTTCATCCCTTTCCTCACTAATCTTTTTTCCTTTATTTTAATTCACTAACTATATATATACCTTTATCCTCTCCTCTGTGCTTTCCTACACTTAGGCCAAACTTTCTTTAAAAGTATCAAAAATACCTGTTCTGCTCTTTGTGAGGTCTTCTGAGGAGACACTGCGTGAGTGCTTACTCCCTGCCTGAAGTAAAATACAAGGGTTTTTTACATGTATATAAATAATTTAATCTTTCCAAATATTAATTGCTTACGGAAATTAAACATCTGCTAACAATAAACTCCCCATACAAATGAGAAGACAGTTTCAGTCTGACTAAAATGCTTTCCCTTGCTAATTGCTAACAATACCATTTTCTTGGCTTCCACAATGGCAATTTCATTAGCTCTCCAATTATAACAATAATTCAGTCCTATCTCTTATGACAGAAAGGAAGAGGTCCAACTCCCATCTCCAACTCAACTTTCAGGGTCCCACAAAACCAAGTCAGAAACTGGCAATTAGAACGAGCAATGAAAGTCCTCAGGTCAGACCCTGACCACGCAGGATGCAGAATCCACCTGTACACCTTCTCTCCCCACGTTGCCCACAGGCCCCTAGGAGTCTGCCAAATTTTCACAAGTATTATACTACAGACTACATCTGCTGTGGCAACTAGGTACTGCAAGTGGAAAGAGGAGCTGAAACTGTGATAATGCAAAAATTCTTAGAATAGCTGATGCCAGAGAGAGAGAAGGGGGCCACCAGCTGAATTTGCATCACACAAGGAAATAGGTCAGTCAGGTAGAAGTCCCCATATGGCTGCTTGGGAACATAGAGCTGAAAGAGCTTTCACTGCTGGGAGAACTGCAGGTCTCCTTCAGCTTCTCAGCTCACACTGTGTAACTTGGTGAAACATACAGAAAAATATTCCAAAACCTCACAGCATTTTGTTATACAGGAAAAGCAAGTAGTCCTTTGCACAAGTATGTTTTCTGCCAAGCACTTGCCTACAGTACTTGCCCTCTATGCACTTAAGGGATGAAAGGCCAGGACTAGCTCACTCAAGGTCAGGTAGCAAGTCGAGCAGCCAAAGATGACTAAAACTCAGGCACATCCCAATCCCATCCAACCATTCTCCCATTAGATTGACGAGACACCAAACACCCGCATGGCGTCAAGATGATTAATGCCCTCCCCAGGTCAGCTTGGCACTAAGAACTGGGAAATCACACCTCTCCTTCCTCTGCCTCCCACTCCTCTGTTCCCACTCTAATATTATTCCAAAACCCACATTAGGAGATTTTCTAATCAGCAGTTAAATAGTTAATGCTTACATTACAGCAGATGGAACAGGAGTTACTCCAGTAAAGGTATGCAGAGGGAAGGAGGAGAAAAGAGACAGCAAGGAAGAAAAAGCAGGCAGAGGAACAACCCTGAAGGAAAGCTTTGCCCAGTAAAAGGAGCACTTAGTTGACTAACCAATGTAACCCTTAAGACTTTGTCTAGATTAGGATAAAATGCTAGATTGTTGAAGACATATTGTAGGCAAGGCTCACAGCCTTTCAGCATGTGATAGCCGAGGTAGAAACTAATTAGGACATGTTCACTAACACGTCTTAACGTTCCACTTTAAAATCTTTGCCCAAGAACTCAAGGCTATGCAAAGTAAAGGTCTCTGATGTCATCCTAATGACTATAAAAGCAAAGCTACAACAGTGCAAAGAAATGAGAATGTCAAACAATCACTGAAGTCTCACATCCAGCATTTTTCATATGCTCATTGAATGCCTATCAACATTTGCATCTTAAGATATTCACCAGCACCTTACTGGACAACCTGCTATGACATTTTTCCTCTAAAAATCTAATCAAAGCTCCAAATGCCAACAGGAAAAAAGACCACAGTCTAACAGCCTCCTGCACTGTTGTGACAGTTCTTCTTTTGCTCCCATGTTTTCTTGGGCAGATTTGGGAAGGAGGAGGTGAGGGGGAAGAGAGGACTTAAGAATAACTGTGCCCAGGGCCTTAACAACACCATCATTTTGATAATCCATTACCAGATTTGTAATTAAAATCAAATCCCACCTCACTAGGGCAGCCAGATGTATCCACAGAGAACTTGTTCAGAGAGTTGTTACAATAAATACCAGGAGAATTACGAATGTGGTAGCTTCTTCTTAACCCTTCCAGCAGTATTTCAGGAACCGCCTGTCAGTTTGGAAGACTGATCGTTTTTCTCTCAACTTGTTGCAGGCTCTAGGTGTGCCCCTAACCAAATAGGCTTACCACTTAAAAGCTTAATTGCACCTGTGGCTTAAACCTTATCCCAGACAGCACTCCCCAGCATTTGGATTTGGGCGTTTCAGGTGTGGGACCTGTGCTCACAAACAGAGCTAGGCAAGTCAGAATAGCAGCCCCTGGTAAAAGGAGTCTCTGTACTCCAGGGAGCAATGGGTGGGCAAGAAAGAAGTGCTTTTTCCATTTTGAACTTATTTAACTGTATTTACATTTCTGCAGTTGGGTTTGAGTAACATCTACCTCCTTGCTTGTGACTGAGGGCAGGTTTCACAGTCTCAGATTTCTTTTCCACAACAAAAAGATCAAAGTTTGAGGCACTTGTGCAATTTAGGTGTTTACAGTGAACTGGTCTAATCGCATGGCAAGGCCTTCTCCCGTTATCAGTCTCGCACGGAGCCAAGCTCCTTCATTCCATATGCATCAGAAACAAGTGAGAGGAGAGAGCCCATGTCTGCCTTGGATCATAACCCTCCATCCCTCGTGTCTACTCTAACACAGGAACTAAAATACAGTGCGCTGCAGAAGGGTTTAACACATTCAGGTAAAGATTTGGTCAGGGTCTTTTCTGCAGGGCTGAAAAGCCATTTCCAGGTTGTATTTTTACAGAGGCTTTCTAAAAAGCAAACAAACACTGTATGAAGAATCACAATGAAAGAGTAGGTTCCCTTCCTTGACCTTCTCAGTCCTGCCTAGGCTCTTAGTGCATCTCACTGAAAAAGAAACCAGTACTGCCTTTTCAAAAGTTACTGGTGAAGAAAAGGTAAAGAAATACAACAGGAGTCCATGCAGGTTTCCTTGTTCTTCATCTCATTTTGTCTCATGCAAAGACACACAAACTCTGGGTCTCAGCTAGGAAATGGAGCTAAATTTTAGGGTTTTGTGAAATTGTTTTAATTAATAATTGCAAAGCACACATCTTCAGATGGAAGGTATCATATAAATATTAATGAGCTCTGACTACTGGCAGTATGCATGTCTCTTAGGAACTGTAAGCACCATGGATGGATCAAAGAGGACATGTAGCTCAGAGAGACAGAGTGGTGGGAGTTGGCTCTGTGTTTAACTATATTTTAAAGCAGATCCTCAAGACTGTTGTGGATATTCCCTATCAAGTTACAGCAGCTTTCAATTAAAATTATGTTTTATCCTTAGGCAAAATTCCACAGTGTACCTTTTAATATTAGCAGGGCACATCTTCACTCATGTAGATATTTCTTAGAGACATGCATTACTAGATTTTTGTAAATAGGGGTCAGACCAACTGGGAAATTGAGATTTTACCTTCACTTTCATCTAAATGAATACCCCTTGCCCAGTTACATTACTGAAAAACTTCCTGCTCTACCGGCAACGGAGTGACAAGCAGCAGGATGGGGACGTGGCAGCTGTTTGCTTCACAATGTTCCTAGCTCAGTCTGGCAACACTTCAGACATGGAGCTGTCCTTTGAATGAGCATGGCAGAAAACAACGCATGGTCGAGATGCTGCTTCTGTTCTGAGCCGTCCCCTCCTGAGCAGCACAAAACATGGCTACAGACAGGCCTGAGAGCAGCTGGAGGCCTGACAGGGCTCTGTATGGCTGTGCTGGGGCAGGGAGAGGGGCCCTGAGTGGCTGTGCAGGGGCAGGGAGAGGGGCCCTGAGTGGCTGTGCTGGGGCAGAGAAAAGGGCCCAGAGTGGCTGTGCTGGGACAGGGAGAAGGGCCCAGAGTGGCTGTGCTGGGGCAGGGAGAAGGGCCCAGAGTGGCTGTGCTGGGGCAGGGAGAAGGGCCCAGAATGGCTGTGCAGGGGCAGGGAGATGGGCAGCACGGGGCAGCTGCCCTGCTGGGCAGGCTGGGCTGGGGCCAGGGCCGGGGAGGAGGCCTGAAGCCTCCTCAGGAATGCAGGATGGCCGCAGGCCTCAGGAGTGTTTTCCGAAGAGGTGCTTACTTTTGCTTCTCTTGGGGTCTAGCAAACCTATGCTTTTTTCATGTTGGGGGTGGTGGTAGGGAATGAGGAGGGTGGGAATGAGGCTTTGTTTTTGGGGGGAGGATTAAAAACATTAAAAGTCAACACAGAGCAGGGACAAAAGATCCTTCTTTCCCTGAGGAAATATCAGTCTTATTGGCTGCCTTTTTGCCTCTGGTGAGCTGCATTACCTCATGGCCAGCTTTCTGCCCACTTCTCAGCAGCCAGGGCTTTCTAGATGCTTTGTGAGCCTGACATGTGACCAGCCAGGGGGTCTCCAGCAATCTGACTCCTTCATGGGGGCCTCGTTTCATTTCCTCCATAGAGTCACACTGATGGCCCTCTGTCCTGCTCACCTCAGGCACATCTCCATAAGCTCTGCTTTCTGATGCGAAGGCAGTGCTGTAGCTGCCTCCAGTTTTGTCTGCACTGGGGCAACTAGGACTGATTGCTTAGTGCTACCAGAACAAAAATCAAATAGCGTAGGCACACTCAGGGTGGCTGTAATTACATCCCTGAGCTGCTCAGAGAGAGTATAGCAAAGAGACAGCCCTAAGAATCTACTTTTTTGGCCAAAGAAAGACAAATTTGGAAGATGCTAAGGACAGAAAACATCTTGATAGCTTGATAGCTACAGGAAAAAAAAAAAAAAAAAAAAAAAAAAAGCGCCCCAGAAATTATTTTCCTCCTGTGGTGCCAATAAAAGATGGCATGTTCACAATGCATGGTGAGTGGTGGCCAAAACAATGATGGACCTACTTGCTAGGTTCAGTGCTAGAAGACAGAAAACATAACTGTGTTTTGATACTAAATAACATAAATCTCATCACAATGCCAGCAACTTTTAGGCAAGGAATCATGAACCTGAACCAGAGATGGAAAGTTACTTTCTTCCCCCATCCACAACCAGGGTGTTTTACACCTCTTTATGAATAATGTTTTTATAGTAAACACAGGCATCAGTCCTAGCAAATACCTCTCTGTAAACTCTAGCCCAAAAGAATCACTCTGGAAAAGGTCATACAACCTCCTGTTCCCAGAATGAAGTTAATTAGCACTTGTCCCTCTCTGTATAAGGTATAGGATCCTCCCACAAAGGAGGTACACAAGCAGATTGTTAAAAGATGTACATATGCCCTCTTAAGCAAACAGGCTTCTTTGTAGCATCACTAAGATTCCCTCTGGTCATCCCTGTAGAACTCTCAATTGGAAGGGAAGCAGACTGGGACATTAGTGTAACCAGTGCTTTGGCACGTACAAGGAGCACAGTACAGGTCCATAGGCATGCTGATATTTTAGTACTAGGTGGCAATCTCTCCCCATCTGGATGACTTTTATCAGGTTCAGCAACAGCCTTTAACATGGCATTAAATATTTAAACTCTGGAGATATTTTCTTATTGAATTTGAAATATTTGCAGTGCATTTTTCCCTCTGACACACTTTGTTTCTTCTTATTCCATCCAGGTATTTGTGCTATATGTATTACTGAAGTATTTCACCTTCCCTCCATGTGACCAGCTATATGCATTGAGAGAAAGTGAATCCAGGTAAGACCTGCTATCAGTTATATCTGGGTGCAACAATAAAGGTCAACATGCTGTTCTGTATTGTCTGTGCACAAAAAAACATTACACAGTTTACTTATAGAAAGAAGGAAAAAAGAACCTAGCCCATACAGCTCTTGGGCACAGAAGTGTTGTCCAGGTTGCCTGCCACAGTACTTGCTGCAGGTTTACAACAGTAGTTTAAAAACAGAAACCCAAACCCAAGTGTTTAATTACAGACATGTCCACCCTAATCCAATTCTAACATAGCATAAACTATGTAGGATGCTAAACCCTACTTCTTAAGCCAGCCATGACTGCTTGCTCAGAGCACAGCCTCAAACCTGCCAAGCAAGAGAGGTTTACACCAAGGAGGACAGGTTCCAGTTCCCTGGACACAACACTACTT
The DNA here is from genome assembly GCA_025447755.1 of Corythornis vintsioides. Classification (NCBI taxonomy): domain Eukaryota; kingdom Metazoa; phylum Chordata; class Aves; order Coraciiformes; family Alcedinidae; genus Corythornis; species Corythornis vintsioides. Next base: position 11,764 of record JAOEGS010017177.1, on the reverse strand, counting down.
TGCAGGCCTCTAAAAAAAGGGTCCAGAGACTTATTTGTGTCAACTCCCTAAACCACAAACCACAGCTAGCCCTCCCCCCGAAGCACTTGCATGCTGCTCCTTGCAAAGCTGGAGCAAGATATTTTGGCATCCAGATCGACGCTTTTGGGGGCCCACCCATCCCTTTTGGTCTCTTTGCATTGCTTATCACAGGCTTGCAGACCCTCTCCCTGGGCAGCAGCAGAAACTGGGGCATACTTGCCTCCACTTTTGGCACCTTTCTGTTTCACTGTCACCCCATTCCTCTGACCCAGGGTACAGCTTACCCACCCTGATGGGTTCTCTGATACCAACAGTGGGGTAATATGCAGAGAATCGCATGTAAGAAATGTGAAACTGGCAACTCTGGCATTTCAAACAGAATGGGAATTCAGGATGCACTGTCATTTCAGCTTCACACTTTAAAATAAACAAGATGAAGCTGAACTGTAGCAAAGGAATGGTTTATGGGAAGCTCAGACTTGTCCTAGACTTTTAAGCCAGTCATTTCCCATAAATGCTCATAATTTTAAACATAAGAAAGTGGGAGAGGAGACAAAACAAACTGAGTCAACTGCTTACTGCCTTTCTGATTCAGAGTCCTCAGGAGATGTAAGACAGAAAATTGTTCTATGAAAAAGTTCCTTTTTATGTATCTGGGACAGCCCCCAAAACTTTTACCAAGGGGGAAGAAGAGGACAAGAACTAAACTGCGAACTTGTCCGCACCCTGGCAGGAATTCACCCATTTTTCACCTCCCACAGGTATCATTAGCATGCTACTGAGAGCAGGGGGGGAAAAAAAGCAGCTAAGATCAAACACAAGCTAGTAACAAAGCTCTTCCTCTTGTCATCCTGCAATGGGCCAGAATTTCTGGCTGCAGCTAGTCTTTTCCTGAAAGGCTGGGTTAGTTCAGAGTCCCTTTTAAAAAAAGTGCCACCCGAGGAACGTGCTGCAGCTGCCACACAGGGAGTGCAGAAGGCAGGAAGTCTGACGTTCACACCAACCTCAGCCCCTTCACTCACACCTCTTCTCAAATAGCTTTAGCACATGGAGCCCACATTTTCACATTCTCAGAACTAGCTTTATCTATCACATTTTAGGCTTAACTTTTTTATTTTAATTGTACAAGTCCCTCTTTTCATATTCAAAGCCTCTGTTGAAAGAAACTTAAATTGTTTTATAAACTCTTCTCCTCTCTGATTTTTGCAAAAAGTTGCTACACTCTGTTTTAAAATAATATACATAATTTTTAGAAGTAAAATATGGATTGAAACACCATACCAACTGTTGTCACAGTCCAAAAATGTCTGGATTTTCAAACTTAAGTCCACCCCTGTGTAAAAGGGCCACACACATGTAGGTGTCAATCAGACTCAGTGGCAAAACAGAGGGACCCAGGCTGAGATTTCAGAATGGCACAGACTTTCCTGGACAGAAAGAAAGTGCCAGTCCTCACCCATCTGGAATAATTTCTTCATTTTTCAATGCAGAGTTCTGGAATTTGACCTCAAGAAACCAGGTGCTTGACTTCTGCATCTCCTGCTTTGCAGTGTTTGGTGACAGAAGCAGGAAGAGAGGGAAATATTTTATTTTTTTTAAGTATTATTTACAAGGCCGCACCATAATTATACCCAATACTGCCATTGTGACTGTTTTTGCAGGCAGGCAACTCAAGAGGTCTGTGTTATGCCTAGAAATACTAGAGCTGATCTTGTGCATTTTTATTCCATTCTTCTGAAGAAACATTATCTCCATTCCCCTCCTCTCAGCAGCAGGATTAAAATAAAACAATATTCAAAGTATTTGTGGGAAATGGCAAACAAATGGGTAGTAAAGCCTGGCAATTGCTTGGCAGCAGAAAGCCATATGCTGAAATGAGCTATGGCAAGTAACTAAGTGAGGACAACAAAACTCAGCATTGTCCAGCATTGGGACACTCAGCAAAAGACTGATGATTGAGTGGAAAGAGCCAACTCCACATGATACTGCAAGGCCTCAAGTACTATTTTGAATCAGGTAAACTAATACCTCCTGTACCTGTTCCAAACCACATAGTAATACATGGTCTCTGTTTCTACAGAGCCTGCTGGCTGCCCTCTTCGCAGCAGCATCTATCTTGGGGAAGATCTTGTCTTTTCTTTTGGTCTCTGAAAAAGGATCCCAAACAAGTGGCAGGGACACAGGGGTTTGGAAGCCCTTGCCTGTTTATCTTTACTGATAAGCCTGCAATCTTTGCTGCAAGCACATCAGCATGTGTCTGCAGCAAAACCTTATTCCAGTCAATGCCCTCCTTGAACAGGCTCCCTCAGAACTGGGTAATACTTTTAACCCCTTAATGGCAACTCTAAAGAGGCCTTGGTGTAGAAGACTTCTTTTTGCTGATCAAAGATGCATTGTGTTTTCATACATCTTTAAAAAACAAGCAAGTAAGACAGCCCTGTTTTGAGACAGAAGCAGTGCAGATTACAAACCAACAGTGACACTGTCAGGGAAATTCACACTAAGAGAGTTCCATCTCCCCAAACAGCCTCTGCTTCTGTGTATTGACCATTTAAAATAAAGGGATGCAGGTAGCTAAAATGCAGGTTGAACAAATGAAAATTTATGAGAGGACTTGTTGAAATTATTCTAATTGATCGGAGGCTGTCAGCAGGAAGCATTTGAATTCCTAGAACTGGAGAATCAACAATAATTCCAAGACAGCTGATCTTTTTCTAGTAGGTTGACTCAACCTGTCCTTGCAGCTTTGTTAATACTTGAATTCTCAGTTCACAAACAGACATGCATGCCAAGGGCAAATATCCAGAAAGTCACCAGGGCTCTCCCAAAGCTGACACACCAAGAGCTTGGACAGCCTGAAAATTACAAACAAGTGGCCCTTCTCTGACAGCAGGTTCCATTTATTTCCTCCCACTTGCTCTTTCCCCATCTCCTTCCTACACCCCTGAGTCAACCTTCACTAAGCAAGTTTCAGTTAAGCATGTGCTTTGCCAGAGGTGTTTTTAAATTATGTTTTTAAAAGCTTATTTATAGTAGACACGCACAGTGCATGTTGCTTTCAGGGCTTCTGGAAACTTCAGTACATCAGGCATGACTTTGCCAGGTGGAAAGAACATGAATTCATCCACTGGCCACCACAGCAAACGATCTCCCCTGTATCTGTACTGCAACTCAAAGTTGGAGTGAAAGAATAATTTTTTGCTGTTATTTCCTACCCATTATTCATAATATCCATGATCAACGTACTGGAAATTCCAACTGAAAAATTTCAGAGGAAGCCAGATGATCCTCCCAGATGATCTTTTGGCAAAAACAGCAGCCCATGAGACAATGAAACAATTCTATGAACAATTTCTAGGGCAAGAGTCAGAAAGTAGTCCAGTGAACAGAACTGGGTGAAATCTGCAGTCAGTCTTCAAGTGGTCCAGCACTTCTTGCATCTGACATGCAGCAAGTTTCATTAAGATGTGTTTGTCCTAAATGATTACACTTGACCCACGTGACCAGTTTCTCCTTTCATAAGAGAAGTGTAACAAGACCAGAAGATCACTACTAAGCAGAAAAACACCTATTTCCAGGAGCAAAGTTCTGAACTTAAGTTCCAACCCTAGAAGATAGCTGAGCTAATGGTTTGGCTTTCCCATCTAAATGCAACACCAGATGGGTTTTACTGCACACACTTTTGCTATTGTACAGAGATCCCACATTCTGCTTCCTGCTCTGTATCTGGCCTGGGCACTGAACAGCCACTGCACAAATCAAAGGGTGTGCTCAGGGTTGGTTTTTGGATGAGTTGAACTTTCTCTCTTCTGAAATTATACATGTTGCTGAAATATTGTTTCCTCAGCTGCAATGAAAATAAAAACAGAGTGAGTTACTCAGAGTAATGGCTCAGAAACCTCAATATTAAGAGGTGGCACCGAGGCGTTCTGAGAGGAGAAGAAAAGGATGTGGTAGACAATTTGCTAATGCCCAGAAAATCTGAAAAAACTAGCTGCATGCCAGAATGCCTCAGGACAGGGCTGAGTCCATTGCTCTTTCCACAACAGCAGCTTTTTCTGAAGAGGTCTTTACACGCAGGACTTGGGAAACTTAATTCAGATTAACTGGAGTTGTGAATGTAAAGTGAATTAGCTAAACCACATTATATCTCTGTACACACACACTCATTCAGTATTAAAAGGAACTTAAATTGGGTTTATCTCATTTTACTGAATTAAAAGTATTTTAATTCTAAGAATGCCCATGCAGGGATTAGTGGGTTGAACAGAGGATGAAGTTACATGCTGTGCTGAGTCAGATGTGGTATAGGAAGTTTCCCCACTTCCATACTAAAGAATATTCATTTCCACCCCTGCTTAAAAATAAGCTAACTAAAATTATAAATTATTTTTTTCTAATTATCCATTCCTACCGATCTCCAGCTGCATTAAAAAAACCAAACCCTTCTACTGACTGCATTTGCCTTTTGTTTCACTGTACCAGAGCCTATCTGTTGTTACACAATGAAAATACCAGAAGGAAAGAGAACATTCAGATCATAAAAAATGGGAAAAAAAAAGAAACATTCATGGCATTACTTCACATACAGAAAAGACAAACACCAGATCTCAGCCACATCTGTGCAACAGTCCGTTTTGGGACCTGGATCTAGATTTGACCTCCTAGAGATACTAATCTGACCACCTAACAGGAAGGATAGCTCTCAGGTTAGATCTTCCCCACAGAATACATGCTACTTTCCATGCCAGCCCTTTTCAAAAAGGGAGAGGAAAGAAAAAAAAAAAAAAAGATAACGAATTTTCGCTATACATATTAACTAAAAACAATCCGGCTCCAATGCAATCTTTCACAAGAAAGAAAACCAACTTCTCAAGCAAGTCAAGATTGTTAAACAGGAGACAGATGAAAGCATTGCCTCAGAATGCAAGGAAATCCCAGGCTGGCTGGTTGGGAAAGAATTAGCAATACATAATTAAAAAAGCACTCTCCCCTTCCTCATCCCTGAGGTGAACACAGGTCCTGCATAAAATTGACTTCTACATCAGCACCAGAGAATGAAGCTGTCGCTTGAGGTCTTTCTCATTTCCAGCCAGGCCTCTCTCCCTCTTGGCTTCATTTGCTGGAGGCTATTTCACACCAGCCACTAGTAATGTTCCTGTGTGGCAGGACACGCTGTTCAGATGTGCAGCTTGTGCTGAAAGGTTTAGCCACTGGAGAACATCAGGAGGGAGGGAACTATTTAGTAGTTTTTATCTTGACTGGCAGTAGAGGCTCAGCGGTCCTAGTGGTGGCCTTGAATGAGCACCAATGGAGCCAACCCTCCTGGTCCTGTGTTTAGAAGGCAGGGGTAGGGAAAAGCTCAGATCAGACCCTACTGAAAAGAGTAAACCCTGGCACTTAGTAATACCACCTGCAGCACAGTGTCTCCCCAGGAAGAGCTACTGAAAGACCAGGAACATGCAGTGTATCCCTCAGGCCTGACTCAGGGGAGACGGGAGACACGGCACAGGGCCGGGCGCCACGCACAGAGCCTGCAGCACAGGCAGGGGCAGGAGGGACTGAGAGCAGAGGGCAGGGGTTTGCAAAATGAACTACAGAAAAAGCACCCAGGCAAACAACTTATGCCGTTAGCACGAGAGAGAGAGGGGCTGCTGACAACAGGCAATTGAGAAAAGCCAGCAGACAATCTAAACTAGCAAACAAACAGGAGATGTGAGTGACAGCTGCCCAGACTGTACTGATTTCCAGGCAGTGGCATCAGTGGCACGCTATGGAGCAGTATCACTCCTTGCTGTCCCTGTCCCTCCCAAGCTCTGAGACTGGGGACCACTGGGTGCAGTGTGGAACAGCTGACCTATGGAGGTCCTGGGTCCCCAGTTGAAGGAGCAGCAAGTCAGCAAGAATGGCTTGAGTGCAAGGAGATTGTTTATGGCAGAGAACACCCAGCCAGCCAGAACACACAGGTAAGGCCAGAAACCCGCTCGCCTCAGGGCATCAGCCAACCACTGACTTCCTCTCTGGGCAAGTTATTCCGTAGTTGTTTGGTTTAGGAGTTCTTGTACCTTTCCCTGAAGCATCTGGTGTTTGCCTCTCTTGGAGAAAGGATGTCAGACTAGACAGACAAATCATGGCTTCTTTCTGGTATGGCAATTACTGCATTCCACCCTGGAAGGGGAAGAACACACTGGGGAAAGCAAGGAATGTTAGATGGCAAGTTCCAATAACACACAACCCATTAAATAGCCTTCCCTCTCCATCTGGCCCTGCACAGTCATGCCAGCAGCACACCAGGAGCACACTGCAGCACAACTTGACCCTTTGCATTCTCAGAGTCCTCTGTTCCACTGCAGAATTTGGAAGCAATGTTGAGCAGGGCTTGTGTCTCATCCTGGTAGTCCCCACACAAGCAAAAACCAGGATATTCCCCAGAAAGTAAATGTGTTACAAAGCCAGGACACAAAGCAGAATTGTGGTCTGTAGCTCAAGTTAATAAAAAATACAGTATTAAAAAAAAAAAACAAACACAAAACAGATCTTGACTAGACACAATGGTCCCTCAGCATCAGGCTAAATCAATCATTGCCCTACAGGATCTGTGCCTCTAGAGCTAAAAAAAAAAAAAAAAAGAAGCAGAACACTGATCTGAGTTTGCCTACAAAACCAATTCCCTGCAACCTCTTAGAGCAGAACAGTAAATACCTGTATCAGCCTTTGAACTAAAGGCTTGGGCCAGCATTTACACTTGAAATGGGCATTTGGCAAGGCCTCTTTCTGCCTTCTCTGGAGCCAGAAGGCTCCCAAGCTCTCCAAAACAACTGTAATCTGGGGAAACTTAGACCTGCCATTCTACCTAAAAATTCCTCTCTCTGTTGACTTTGGCTCTGTGCCAGTTTACCCTTCAATTCCAGGTCTCACAATCTGTGTGTCAGCACAAATTGCTCATAGATATCTGTCGTGATTGCTGCCCAGACACTATCTCACTTGTGACCTGCCTCATGGATACCTTGTTTGAAAGCAGCTGCTGCTGCATTTATCCACTGGAGCCCCCACTTCCTTACTGCCCATCTGCTGCAGGGGAGGCAGAGCCACACAGACAAGACACCAACAACTAACAGGGAAGACCTTGCCACACCAAACAATAAAAGCCAGGAAATCCAAAGCCTACACCTACTTAGTGAATTTGTGCTGGTTTATAAAACCAGAAGGATGTGGATAAGCAAACACAGACACAGTTGACTGAGTTACCTTAGTTTAGACAAGTAGTATCTAAATAATGATGTTTTAACTTAGTACTGTAACAAATATGAGAATTGATTTAATAACCTAATGTTGTTTTTGGACAGCAGAGGTCTGCATCAATGGACCAAGGCACTAATTATATCATCTTATCAAATCAGTGTATAATAATAGAACTTCTCTATGTATTGATGGAACTAAGCTTAGATCTGCATCAGTAAATAAACCCCAAAAGGACAGAGACTGAGCTAGTACTCAGCAGGAATTCCTTGTGACTGGATTCATAGATGCATCGATGTTATTTTTTGCTTTCCAAATATTACTAAGTATTATCTTTAAGGTATCACATGACAAGAAATTTCCTCTGATAATCTTTTATTGCTTGTTATTTAGCCTCCCTCTATCTTTCTGAAAAGTAGTCGATATAATTCTCCAAAAGACTAAAGTAAAAGGGAAAGAACTACTGGTGCATATGCATATCCATTCATTGTAAGCCTACAATAAAGCTTTTTCCATCAAGGTACAAGCAAAATGACTTGCTGACATTAACTGGCAAGTACTTTGCATTCATATGGTATCTTTCATCTACAGACTTCAAAGCATCTGACAGGAGGCAGGCAGGCGTTGTTTCTTCATCCATCCAGGGAGAAGCTGAAGCATAAAGTGGCAAGGTCTCCCAGAGAAGGTAAAACCATTAACAGAAATCTAAATTAACTGATTCCCAGTCCTTAAAAATGAACTGCTTTGCTCCCAGTAAAAATTACACATTCACCAGAGAGCAGAACCACCACTCACCCACACCACTCTGAGAACTGCTAGGGATTCCTTAAGAATTCAAATATCATTAATGAGAAACTAAACAAACACAGAAGAGAAGAATACTCTTCTACACACAGGGAAATGATGGGGATCTGAAACCAATCCAAGCCTTAAGTTCTGTAGTGCTCTGAGGAGGAGCACTCCTTCAGTGAACCTGCAGAAGCACAGCTCTCCATTCATGAGGAGAAGGGAAATCCTGCTACATAATCTAGAAAGTGTTTAAATAAACCTGTTCAGATTAAGATCTCTCCAGAGAAAAACTAGGACTGTAAGAAAGGGTTTGGAAATATTTTTTAAAATGCCATCTTAAAGAGAGTAAGCCTTGTTTCAGCTCTTCACCTTATTCTTTTAACTGAAGAAATGCTGACTGCCTGGAGCACTCAAATGGTCAACAGAAACTCCTTTAAAATATATATTACAGGGGGAAAATCCCTGCACAGTGCTATTGTAAAATAAGTATATAGATTCCTTTAAGTTTTAAAACAACAAACAAAAAATGATGCTGAGGCAATCTCTCTAGAGCAAGCAGTCTTTTAGCACTGGTCAAAGAGGCTGCAATAGAAGTATTTTAATATGCACTCTACAGCTATGAGATTTCTCATGGCCTGTAGAGGCAGATAATATTAGAGGCCACTAAATCCAAAAGTTTATTTTTCTTAAAGTTTTCACTTCAAATAAAGCTTTGTTTTAAAATGTATGGGGCCAACTGTGAGAGCATTGAGGTCCTGGTTATTAGCCAGCTAGAGCCCATGAATTATGTTTAGTGAGAAGTTTATTGGCTCAGTAAACACCATTCCAGTTCCCCTCACCTCTGAACTGTGGAAGCCAAACCAAGAGATATTCAATGCCATGTTACCACTAGCACCAGAGCAACCATTATCTGATTACAGGCATTTTATTTTTTCTAAGGAATTTGCTATTGCAACATTTAATACAAGGAAGTCTTTAAATTTACCAAGGCAACATACGAAGAGTAAGTAACTGTTTGGTCCTGTTCACCATCTTTTGGAGCAGAAATACCTGCTTCCATCTCGTAGCTTTCCAAGTCCAAGCACTACAGAAATGCAATCCCTTAAACTCTTAGCAAGGCAGGGGTCTGGCAGGGAATTGAAAACACTACCAAGATTAGAGTGGGCAACACCAAGAGGTCTCTGACAAAACTAGCATATAGAGCCAGGGCCAAGTACACAGCAGTAAGCAGCTGCATGTTTCCTCTTACCTTCATTTTCCTCAAGGAGACTCAAAAATGGGATCTGTTCTGAGAGTAGGTGGCCAGAAGTCAGACTTAGTCTGGTTGGTCTTTTTAAGTGATATGGTCAAGAACAACTTAAACCATTCTGGCAATGGGAGAGCTGGCTGCAGCTCATGCAGGTTAAGATGCACGTGCTTGCCTACCATGGAGCTAGGGCACACTGGCATTAGCACTAAGCCTGTTTGAGCACAGCACCAGGAACCCAGAGTCCTGAACACCAGGTAGGCATCTCCACAGCTCTCAAGCCTGACGTGTAGCTGTGCAAACCCAGGAGCACCTTCTACTTTTCTGGAGAACCTCCTACTTCTCTGGCTAGCTTTGTCCTGCACACAAAGCTGTTTTGTCTGGTTACCTTTCACTACCATGAGCTAAAGCCTCACACACAGGGAGTGAGCAATGATCAGTCAGGGTGCAGTAACTTGTTTGCGTGCTCGTTGTTCCAGTTCTCTGTAATAGCTAAAATACACCAGAAGACTGTACAGGGACTGTGTCAGTCCTTGAGGCAAGGAAAGTTAATTTAGTTGGAAGAGTAAGGATGCAAAAAAGAGTGCTATAATAACAGTAGTCTGTTCTGGTAACAAAGTAAACTGGAACTGAAGGAATTTAGGTTTTCGTCATAGTTCTCTCCATCCGTCACACCTCCCTGGCTGAGTAATACATCTCCCTGTGCCTCTCCTTCCCTTCTCACCTGTTGCCTCTCCCGTCCATCTAGACTGGGACATTCTTCATTGTGCTTGTACAGCACTCAGTGACAGCCTTACAGCTCTGCACTCCCCAAGCCAAACAATGCCTTTATATAAACACTTTGCTATAGACCAGTTTACATAACACCAGCTATGAAATCTCTCATTCTCATGTAAATGCTTTTTCTGATGTCCTGAGAATCACGACACTGGAATCTGCCCACATGACAAGGAAGAACCCTGGCAGTACAGATCTTTAATGTCCAACCTATCCCACAAGGACATGCCAAGGCCATATCCTCACACCCATAATGAAGCATCTCTAGGGAGCAGGCACAGTTAAAATCTTTCCACCCCAGTAGTGGTGAAAGACAAGATACCCTTCTCTTTAAACTTAACCCTCTCCCTTCCAAAGAATGCCTGGAATTTCTACTATTTCCCAGCAGAGACTGGAAGGCAAAAAAGACTTGGCATGGGGCAAGACAGATAAGAACAGTTGCCTTCTCCAGGTTTTGTTAACTCTGCATAATTGCTTAGGGCATGTGATGGTTAGAGGGAGACACATACACATCTGTCAGAAGCAGACTACAAATCACTAGCATAATTCCAAGCAAACAATATCTAGTTTACAATGTGGCTGTGGTATATAAAACACCTCTGTAAAACTACAGTATAATTCAACTGCTGCAGGTTTAATTTACAAAGTAATGATACAGTTTTCCCTCTCAAAGACTGCCATTTAGGATCACTAAGATGGTGAATAAAGTCTTTGCTGTCTTTCAGGACAGATGCTGAATGCTGATTGTTGTTGGAAGCTTCTCTAAGCAATCCATATTTAAATACCATGTTTTGCAAAAGGGCCCATAGTGTCTTGCATGTGAATCCAAGTTCCTTTACCAGTTTTAAAAACTGGGTCAGAGCAATTTGCTTACATTTGGAGTCCTTTTCCAAAATTAATGGTACGTGGGATTTAGAGTTGTAGATAGAAGACAACCGGATAAACTGCTGTTATCTGCTCGGCATCGTGCACGTACCATCTACAGTTTTCCTGCTAAGCTTTGTTCACATGTACAACCCACTTCTTCAGCAGTTGCACATTCAGCATACTAATGATATTATTCTTGGCCATCCTGTTAAACTCACAGTATAAGTTAAATGCACAGTAGGGGGCCCTGCTGGATTCTCAACAGTTTTTAGATGGCTACAGATTATAGCTGGCCAAGGGTGGAAGTTTTGATAAGCAGTCATGAAGTTGAGAGCTTTCTATTCAAATAGGATGTTGACTAGTGCTGACTCTAACTCTGTCTCTTCTCTGGTGATAACTAGATTACCCAAATGTACTATGCCCAGAGCCACAGCAGACCACCACTTGGAAGCTCCAGCTAGAGCTGCCAAACTGCTTAGTTAAATCTCACACAGGGATCACACAGAACAACTGTGATGATCAATGTTTGTTTCACATTGGCATGCAAGGAGGTACTTTTGGATTACTAATACCTCCTATGAATTGGGTGCTGGCTATTTCAGAGATTTTCACTGAATCCCAACAGGCAGTTGTTAGCTAGTTCCTAAGCCCTCAGCACATACGTTTATTTCTCTCTGATATGGAAATTTGGGTGGCATATTATCTGCTCAGGAGTCCCACTCAGAGCTAGGATCCTGCCCAAATTTAGTTTGGGAAGGAAGGAAGGAAGGAAGGAAGGAAGGAAGGAAGGAAGGAAGGAAGGAAGGAAGGAAGGAAGGAAGGAAG
>JAOEGS010017175.1:0-10032 GCA_025447755.1 Corythornis vintsioides | reverse complement strand
ATAATAATACACTAAAAAAACACATCCACTTCAGTTTCTTAATGTTTCTGTGTTCTTTTTTTTTTTTTTTTCCAGAGATATTGGCTAGGAAAATTTAAAAACCATTCCAAACCAGCTGTGAATATTTGCATTGCCAAACAGCACAGAGAATTATTACGACAGAAAAAAAACCCAAATCTATTATAAACTTGCATGCATAAGACATGTAAATTCTTCATTTGTTAAGGAGGTTAATGACTATGTCTCAAAGGAAAATATCAGTTCAGTGCTAGCTCTGGAGGGCACTTGAGTAAAAAGACATAAATTATGGGTGAGATAAGATGCTGAGGGAGATGCCTGCCATCTCTTTCATCTTGGCACTGAACACCACAGAAATGTCCTTAAAATCTGTTGTGGAAGAACAGAAGTCTGAAGTAAAAGGACAACAGTGTTGAAGATGAACCAGAATGAGTGATTTTTTGACACATATATGTGTACAGCTGTGGACTCTGTCCAGAGAAAGAGCTGTTTATGGCACTATGTAGAAGTGCTGTGAATCATGACACCACAGACAAGGTCTCATGCTGACAGCAATGGAGCTTTCATTCTGGCCATATTTTCTCACATGCAAACTCTGAACTTTGATGGATCTTATAGGAAAATATAGTTAGTTTTCAGTGATATTGTGGAAGAAATAAATTCACAGAGAATAATCTCAGATCATCCAGTTTTCTAGAGTTTTCATATATACAGGCTATGATATAAGCATAAGATTTCAAAATAAAAATTAATAAATAAAAATTAAAATAGAAACAAAGAAATGAATGTATATTTTACTAAAGCAAGGAAAAATCATATAAGAAAATGCACATCTATTATTATTCATGCCCTGATTCTTCTGTTATCTTAAAGTAGGATATCAGAGACACAGGTACCTAACAAGCCAAAAGTTTCTTACCACATCAGTCATACAAATGAAGCAGAGAAGTTATTTGAAGGTCTGCTTTTAATAATAAACTTTCTCTCAATCTGCCTTTTACAAAGTAATATTTAAAGTGCATAAATCAAAAATTAAAAGTCATTTCTAAATAAAAAACATAGAGCAGTACATACAACACTGATAGCAAGAATAAACAGCCACAGCCACCATTATGTGTTGCAAACAAAATAAAAACACTAACCTTATATGGAGTCCATTCAAAGATCTTTTTTTTGCTTTTAGAAAGAATAAATGATTAGTTCTATAGCAAATTCCTAGTACAGAAACCTGCTTTTTGTCCACTTAGAGGCTGTCAGTTTTAAGGATGGGAGTCAAGGTAGATAAGTTTGTATTACTGTTGTCTTTAAATAATATTCTAGATTTGTAGGACGAAGATGCACAAACTGTATTTCAAATAATATTTCTATCTCTCTTTGGTTATTACAGATTGTGTCTGGAAAATTGGGACCTGAAGTTGCTAGCAGTCTAGAGTGCTATGGAGTCTGCACAAGTCATTAAGTCTGAATGTCACCTTGCTAGCTTCCTGTTGTGTCGAGGAATAACGATCAGCTGCTTCCTATCACTACATCATTTGCTATTCAAATACCTTGATGGATTTTTCTGCAGTCTAGAAACTGCAATAATGAAGAGACACCTGGAACTGACTAGGATTTGCTGGCAGAGACAGTAAAAAGAAAAAAAAAAATCTCAATATCCCAAGAGACAGCTAGTGCAGGTCTCATATTCTTCCTCCCTGGTGTATCCATTCAGCAAATGTTAAATTCTGACTACATGCACCTCCCGTGCCTTCCATGAAACAGCTACTCTGAGCTTCTTACCAGAGCTGTAACAGAGTCCTTTCTCATATACACTGATTAGTGCTGCTTGTCAGCATCTCTGATGGATATACCCTCGGAGAGAGATGCAGACATATGGCAAAAGCAGAGCTGGGGATTGGAATCACCTGCAAGTTAGCACTGCTTGTTTCCTAACTGCTGAATCCTAAACCATTGAAAACCCTGCCCTGCCACATTGACTCCTAGCACACTGTGCCCCCAGCTGCTACTCTGCATTCCTTTTAACAATCTTCATGTAAATTTAATTACCAATAAAAAGGTGTGAAAAAAAAATAAATTACCTATTGTGGGAGATATTTTTCAGATGGAACTCTATTCTGGGAAAACAAGCAATGGTAATTTTAGCCCTTTACAGACCAGAATGTGTTTTATTGAATGTAAATATAGAAGACAGAGAACTGCTGATTAATGTTGATGTTTATGTATGAAAATTTACATAGTTTATATGGAGCATATATAAAGTAGGCACATATTTCTCAGGTTTTTGTCTTACCATAAAATTCATCCTTTCTGGGTTCTGCAATTCTGCAAATTTTCAGGATTTTGTGTACAAGATCCTCTTAGATGTTCCATCTCCTGAATCATCTCCTACTGGAAAAATGTGTCCTGTTGAAAGGTGTACACAGGAATATTTCTCATTTCTTATGACAGCCTCTGTTAATGTAAAATTTGTATCCCCTCCTAGTAATATGCTTGTTAGCCCATGAAAAAGTATATTGCAGTTTCCATTGTATCCTTTCAAGGCTTTCCTACTGTCCAAGCTTTTAAAAACAATATTTAGTTTCATGCTTCCATTGTAAAATTGCTTAATCGACTGAACAAAATATTTATTCTTGAATAATCATTCTACACAAAAACTTGCCATATATTCTTCTTTTTGAATTATTCAGGCAAGCCAGGTATACATAATGCCAGGATAAATAGCATGTAGCCTTTTAAAAACAAGTTGAATAGTAAACGTGCTTCACTCTTTTTAAAGCTAAGAGGAAGTTTCCATTTAACACGTATGAAGACTACACAACTTTAGATTTGAAAACCAAAGGGTGTTGGATGTTTCTGGCCCCTATTCTGGGAGTTTAAAATTATGTACATTATTAAAAATAATACTGCTTGGTATTTTTCTTTCCAAAGCACACGGAACGTGTGACTGTTCCCATCAATAATGCCACATTGCTGGTGAGTTCTCATTCATGCAAACCTCCCCTGTGCAAGGCTTACTGAGAAAGATAGACTTGAAAATTGATGGCATGCTGTGGAAATGTTAGTTTGGATGTCATACATAGTGTTATGCCAGTTGTGAATCTGTTTTATTTTGGTGTGATTTTGGCAGCTGAGAAATGTTCTGGCTCAAACAACACTAAAGACACAACAGCCCCACATTTATCTACATCACTGGGAGGCAGAGCACAAACCTTCCCATTCTCTCTTCCTCCACCTGTGCTTCATGCCACCCTCAGTGAAACTTTTACTTTTTCCAGCAAAAGTAATTTTTTTAAAAAGTAAAACTGTAATAATATTTAAAGCAAATTATATTCATTTTATTAAGTAAAATAGATATAAACAGATTATTTCAAGCAGCTAATCCTTGTACACCTGTATCTATGTTGTCTTTAAGGAGGTTTTACATCTGGCACTTTCTCTGTGAATTTGTTGGGATCTGTGACAACAGTTTCTTAAGAATCTCACCCTTCACATCATGTGAGTTGCCTGTATCAGAACTATTTTTAACTTAATTTATATGAAGATTTCTGTTGTTTTCAGCTTCCATACCTTCAAGATTGTCCCAATAGCTCTTTATTTTTTATTATATTATTATTTACTGTTGTCAGCAATATATCTCATTTCCATATCATTCATATCTCAGCTGTTTCTGTGTTCAATATTAGAGTGAGAACTAGAGAACTAGCCCTAAAACATTCCTCCCTACACACTTTTTGCCATGCAGAACAAATCCAGTCATGTATCCCTGATAAAAGACAGTGTGTTCTAAGCAGCATTTCATATCCAGCCTTTCATATCCATCCCAATGTAGGATTCATGTGTTAGTTAAGCTATAGTAAAAAACAGAACATCAGAAAACAAGATAACTGAGGGATCTCCTTAAGTCCATCATCTATTATCACAGGCAATTTTATTGCTTCATCTTACCATAATAATTATCATTTAGTTCTAACTACTATAGAATTAAATGAGTATCTAAATGCATACCCATACATGCCTTGCTGTTGGGAAACTGCAGGCAGGCAATGTGGAAAGAAAAAAAAAAAAAAAGATAATTATTTCACTTTAAACAACAGGAAGACATTTGATTTGTTGAGGTATAACACTCATTTCTTGGACTAGACATACTTCAAAGTTCTTCAGAATGTTTTAGTATTATCTGAGAATTATAGTTTAAGTGGTTTGTCACACTGAGCAATTTCATAAAATACTTGTAAGATAACTAGGATCATAACAACATTGAGTATAATAATTAATTGGGGGCATAAAACATAATGTACCAGGAAATACTCATTAATTAGATGCTTTGAGTTATAAAAAGGCACGTTTAAAAAAGTTTTAATCAGCTTTTTTTCCAACTTGTCACCTTTTACATGTCTTGTTTTTCCATATCAAGGGTTTGAGTAGTCAAGAAAAAAACAGACAGCTATCAAATGTTTGCATCTTTGATCTTAACAGACAATGATGCCACTTCCCTCCTGGTTTTGTGTTTATGTTAACCTTAGGTTTTCAGTATTAGGTCTTGGTTGAATTGAGGAAACATGGCACATACTATCTAATCCAGTCTAATTTGATTTGAACACCATTATATGTGAAACCATAACTTGGCTTTGCACCAGTTCAAAGGAAAGGATGGCAGCTTTAATTTTTGCTGTGTGCTAATGACAGTCGAAGGTAAGAACGAGGAATAAGAGGAGAATAAACATAATGGGCTAGTTTTGCAAACACATTCAGCTCTGATGCAGTATAAACAAATCTATTTGCATTAAATATTCACTGCATTTGATATATACTGGGATGGGAAAACTGTCACATAATAATACTGTTTACCAAAAGGAAAAAATAATGCCCTGCCACCTCTGACAGAGAAAGCTATAGAACTCTCCAATGTATATGGACCTAGAATAGTATTTCTATAATGTATTCAGCACTAGGTCTTTGCCACTAAGTAATTATTGATAGAAAGAAAATAAATCAACAAGCCAACAAACAAACAAACAAACAAACCCACCAAAAATCCAACAACAAAAAGTAAAATGCAAACCAAGCTCCTTTCCAGGTTTGCTAGCCTTTTCCTTTTCCAGAAGTGTCAGCAAAATCACTTTTGGAATATTTTAATTAGCTTTACAAATGAAAATGGTGTGCCAGAGACTTTTTCAGTGTTTCCTCTTTTCTCCTTTTTCACTCTTCTAATAATGAGAGTCAGTGTGATATCAGAGACATAGACCAATTCAGAGCAGTAGTTCCAAACTACATTAATACAACTGCCAGGGTGTTGGTCTTTGATTCTCAAGCTGTGGCTCACAGGCAGTACCTTGCCCACAAGACCCTCTCAGGTTGCTTGTACCTGCTGCTTTCCAGAACTATGGCATCTCATAGGGTCACTGGAAAAACAACATCCTGTGTTGCTCACAGCATCCTATTGGAGTGGAACACATCACTGCTTGGAGCACCATTCAAGGACCTGAAGCAGCAAAATCTGGATAATGTTAATTCATTATTTTTCCATCAAGAAGTAAATCTTGCAGCAGCAAGTTAAGGGATGTTAGTGAAAAATTCATTTTAACGTGTCTTGGAGTACATACTGATGTCTGGTGTTCTTACTATCACAGCTGAACACTTTGTTGCTACCAAAATTAGAAACCAAATAATCAAATCTCAATTGATTCCTGCACATGTCTATTTCCAGCAATTTGTATTGCATTAGATATGCATTAAAATTCTCCACAAGCATTACCAATTGCTGAAGTTAGTTAAATACTAAACTTTTCCTCATTATAATGCCATTAAGGATGAAAGTGTCCCTTGATGTGATTAATGGACTCATGCAGAAACTTGTACTAAGCACTGATCCATTTCTGGTACTTGCCATTTTTGGTGGCATTTACCTTCTTGTATCTTTCTGGGATCCTTGCCTGAAAAGTCAAAATTACTTCACGTGACCTCAGTAATTTGTAACCTCTGCCATCAGGGAGAATCAGGGCTGCCTGGCACTTTGTTGAAAGCTTTTGTTAGCTTTTATTAAGCAGAGTTATCCCCCTGATATGATGGCAAATCTACTGATTTATGTTGTGCCCATGGGAGGAAAATCTTCAATTAGGGGGAAGAAAGTGCTGCTTTGCCTTGATTAACTGAGATCAAAGTGATTGTGCTGCTGCCAAAAGCGAGCCAAGGGCCGTGGTGACATGCCTCAGAGAACTAGACAGTGAAGGTCATTGTGACATTGTTTTTCTCTCAATATTCAACTTTTCTTTTAAATTCACCTCTGCATTATTTCCTTATCATGCAGTGGGTTTTTCAAGTGGGTTTTTAGCCTCCAGCAGCCAGGAGCTGTGCTCAGGAGCTGGATTCTGGTACTGGAGTCAGGAACACACAGATGAGGATCAAAGGCAGAATGGGCAGAGGACTCCTCAGATGCTCTGAGGAAGGAATCAAAAGAGGACCCAAGCCAAGCAATAGATGCCACAATAGGCCAAGGGGGATAAGAACCACATGATCCCTCAGCTTTGTACCAAATATGATGTGTATGGGCTGGAATCCCTTGTTGGTCAGTTTGAGGTCACCTGTCCTGTCTGATCCTCCCTGCAGGTGCAGTCTCACTTTCTGCACCCCCAGTGTGGTACAAATAATCCATCAGTGGCCTTGGTCTGCACCCCAACCCTTGGCACTGACTCTGAACATGGGGTGTTCTCACTGCTGGGAGCCTGGGAAAACAGGCTGCTGACTTTGACAATGAAGTTAGTTAGAAGAGCTGAGAGGAAAAGTCAAATGGCTGAGCAGAATTAGTTCTGTTCTCACTCAAGCCAGGACAATTCAGTACATGAAGTGTTTAGATCATTAGTAAGGTCTTTAAATGGATTTGTGAAAGGAAACACTAAGTATTGTGGCAATGGACTTACGAGTCAATTTTCATGCACTACTTCTGTTTTTCAGTAAGGGTTTTATTTTGTCACTACACTGAAGATCCATGATTCTCATTCACCTTCAAAGTAGCCTCTAATGTTTGCCAGTATTAGCAATAAGAAATGTTCTATACAGTGAGCAAAGGTAACAATGGCAATCACAGCAGTTTAATCAATACTGAGGTTATTAATATTCCACCTTCATGTCAAACCTGCTAAGCAATCTGACATAATATGGACCTTAGGGATAGTACTTTCTTCATCCTGTGGTATGCAAAGCTCACTAAAATGTGGCCTCTTTTTAGCAGGCAGGCCTGCCATTTCCTAAAGGCAAAATTAAATGAGTCAGATGAAAATCATCTTGAAGCAACTTGATGCCCTGGGGATTTGAAATTATTGCTAAAGTGCAGGTCCTATCTGTGACCAGAACAAGAAGTTGAAAATTGGACATTTTGGCAATATTCAGGGCTTCCACTTGTCCAGATGGTGCCCAAAAGTCAAAGAAAATTTGTATGGAACGGATAGAAAATCTGAAAGATAACAAAACTTTCATCTTTTTCCCCAGTGACTTTCTTCCCTCTTCCACAGAAAGAAATTAAGTTATAAAAAGTGCTGCTGCTTTTCCTACATCTCAACTACATTTCAGGAACACTTTTACTGTGCAATTCCCTTTAAGAGCTTTTATCATAAATAAATGTTGTGCTATCACCCGTGTTTATTACAGCTTTGAATTTGCTAAGACAGTGATTTTCTAAGAACAAAGAAAAAAAAATTCTATTGAATGACTACTTATGACCAGATTGATTTTTTTTCTGTTTTTTCAGATGGATATTTTTTCTGTCTTTTCTTTTGAACCATTCTAGGAAATGATTCTACAAAACACTTTCACCTGCCATCCCTTTGAGGCATCCTGCCTAATGTAGTACATATTCCAGGAGCTCTCTAGCTCCAGGCTAGGTATACATACCAGTAGCAAAGCAAATGCCACCTATTTTGGGACCTCAAAGTGTGCAGACAATCTTTCCCCAATTGCCTGGTAAGGTAAGCTCAAATTTAACAGTTTTAATCAATCAGTGAGTAAATGTTTGAATGAAGATGAATGATTGTGTATAGAGTTGAAACAGTAAATGCAAACACTAACAAACTGCTTCTTTCCATGCTGAAGACTTAATAGAAGTATACGAAGTTTCAAATTAATTTATTTTCAGAGTCAATGTTTAAAACTTGCTGCGTTTTCCCCCTTATCCAAGGAGTTGCACAAGTCTGGATTGGCAGTGTGCCCTGCTTGAGGAGTGCAGAGATGCCTGGCTATCAGCCCTACCTTTCAGGCTGCCCCAGTGCAGTCCAGCCCATGGGACTACATCTGTCTGAGGTTTGGACCACATAATGAAAAGAAACCCCTTGCTTAAACTGAGGTTTCATGAAGCACCAAAATAACCAATGTAAAGCTCCATGCCTTACTTCAATCCCTGCCACAAACACATCTCTTTGTATCTTCCCCTCTTCCAACTCCTTAGAATAAGCAAGATGGGTGAAGGCACTATCAGACTGGCATGAGCACTGTGCATTCAGTGGTATTTCCATAAGCAGGAAGAATTTGTACCCACAGTCTTTTGTACCCTTGGACTTGATGATCTTAAAGGTCTTTTACAATGAAGGCAATTCTGTGACATTTTAATTTCTGGAAATTATTTTTATATTGAGTTACAAATGGAATGAAGTCCCCCCTGCTTACTGCTGACCACTGATAGAGAAGGAGAACAAGAAAAAGGATAATGTAGAGAGGCAGGGGGAACTACAGACAATAGATGGAAAGACTGTTAAGTAACCAAGTTTAAGAGTACAGTTGGATTGAAGTTGATTTTCCACTCTATTCTTCAGGAAAAGGGAAGACATAAAAATAGGGAATATTTCAGAATAAATAAATTTGTCTGGTATGTTAGTACAAGTTAATATCAGCTTTAGATCCAAGAGCATAAATAGCACTGATACCAAGAACAACAACCCTTTTTGTGATGGGCATCATGAATAATCTTCAGACACATGGCTGGCACACATGCTGTGGGCCATCCAAAACCCTGGTGAAGACACGTGAAGATGCAGTATGGCAGCATCCTTTGCTTCAGTGCAGATGAGTGAAAAACTCTGCAAAAGCTTCTTCTTTAGAAGCAAAAATGTTATTTAGGAAACAATAGTTTTCTGAATCTGCATTTTTTAGCTTACAAACAAACAAAAAACCACCAAATATCAGTATCTGTTAAAAATAACATTTGAATGAAGTAAAATTAATATCCAGCAATAAATGGTCAGTTAATTTCTTGGAACTCTGCAGAGCACCTGGCAACAACATCCCAAATTCAAGGTCTTCTTGCTAAAAGTTTGTTTGGGATTGTTTTATTTATTTTTTTTTTTATCCTCATATTAGAAGGAATCTTTTACTTCACTCAGCTACAATCTCCTTTTAAATCTCTCCTCTCAGCCCCAAGGTTTTCCTGGCATTTATTTGTTCTTTATCATGCAAGAGAAAGAACAGAAACCTCAGTAGAGGCCAATGTCATTTCAGCTGATGAGTCCATCATTTCAGAGCTCTGGAGCTTTCACATATGACAAAGACACACTGCAGAGAATAATTTAAAACTGAAAATGTTCACATATAAAAATGAATGAGATCAGTGTCTGAAAATCTAACAAAACCATTGTGTAAGAAGTCTAAATGTTTAAAGGCATAAAATAGAAGTAGGACATAAAGCAGAGAAAGAATGTGTACAGATAGATACACATGATAACATCTCTGGCACAAAATCTAACTAAAGGTCACTTTTCTTATATAGACTTGCCTGGTTTTATATCTGCTGAGGCACTCAAAGGAAAACCAGTGTAGAAGTTTCTGAATGGAGCATCTACATAGTTTGTGGGAAGCAGGAAAAAGGATGGTGCAAACAGATTCTTAAATCAGTATGGCAAAGACCTTTTCCCTAACTTTGAAATGAATCTTCTCAGCACCTCAGCCTTCCAACAGAGGAGAGGAGAGGAGAGGAGAGGAGAGGAGAGGAGAGGAGAGGAGAGGAGAGGAGAGGAGAGGAGAGGAGAGGAG
>JAOEGS010017174.1:0-54499 GCA_025447755.1 Corythornis vintsioides | reverse complement strand
ATTTAAAAAAAAAATTTTATATAAAATAGATTTTTTTTTTTTTTTTTTTTTTTTTTTTTTAGTTAGTTAGTTGGAAGAAACTGATGAAATGTTGAAATTTACACTGGAAGATGGAATGAGCAAACAGCAGTGTGCCATATTTCAGAGTATCAAACATTTATTTTGTATGTCACATCTGAAAAGTGCCAGTGTACATTTTCTGCTGAGATTTCTCTTCTGACCACAGAATTGTCCACTCTGGACCCATGGCAAGATGTGTGTTATTGGGCATAATGACAGCTCCAAATTGATGGTGCTACTCCAGGCATTAGTCATGGGTGTAAAGTGGCTGTGTGCTGTGAAGACTTCTGCTGTGATTGTGGGTAGCAACACTCACTTCAGAGTTTAAAAAAGGCAGTTCTGTATTACTCAAAAAGATCAAAACACAGAACATTTTTATGTTGGTGTTATGTTTTATTAAATTTGATTGTAGACATGGAGACCTGGAAGTTCTCTTCCATTTGTTCATAGAAGGAAAATTGCATCTGAGGTACACGGTGCAGTAAATACGTATCCAGTGATGTGGCAAAGGAGCAGGAGGTTTCTGTTCCTGTAGAAGATGCAGTGACTGGGGACTGACTGAAGAAGTTTTCATCAGAGCAATTCATCACCACCAGTTTGTATCCATGACTGAAAGCTAAGGGGGATAAGAAATGAAAAGCACAAGGCAGAATGATACTTGAGTCAAGGAGAAAACAAACAGAGGCCTTTGAAGTATATTCCCTTCCAGAGCTTGAAATACTTTGTCATTTCTGAGTCTTGGCACCTTTTCCTGTCAGTAAACATTTATAAATCCTCAAGCTAAGTGATGGACTACAAAGAGCTGTCAGTCTGCTGTCACTTCAACCAGCTGCACTCACTTCTGTGTTTCTCAGTCAATGGCTTGACTAATGCCATGCCCTTTATGTGGCACAGTGATACTGACTCGTGGGAGTTACTCTGCCAGTTTGCTTTTTATGACAATTTAAAAAGTCCTATAATACTTGAAAAACTTAGCAGATGACTTAGGATCTGGAGCATTCAGCTAATTGCCAGTTATTTCACTCCAGCCCAAGAAGGCATTGATATGAAGGTCTGACAATTCTTACAAAGTTGCAGAAGTTCACACTGGGGTTGGTGGGTTTTCTTTCTCTAGCTTTAGAATGTTTGTAAAGCAAGGGAGATAAAAGTTTGTGAAATAGCCAAGAGCTGAGTTTGTAAAACATGCATTTTTAGAATAATTAACTTACATACTTTCAGGTTCATATCAAACTTATGTTTTGTAGTTGATATCTATAAGAATGAAGTCTACTTTTTTTCCTGTAATTAAATCTGTAATTTAAACAGTTTATCTGTTATATTTACTATTAATATTTAATATTAATTTTTGCTTTTTCCCATTCTCTTTTTTATTTAGGTGTATGATTGCTGATGAGGTAAGTGATGTTCCTGTTCCTCTAACATCATTTTCTTGTTCTAATGTACTTCATGTAGATGTGACTCCTTTTGTTTGAGCAGAAAGGTTGATAAAGAATCCTAATTCCTATGACATTCAGCAGATATTCTGAAAATAGGTGGGGGACACACCTGACAAAAGCTTAAAAAAATTCTTTGAGAAAATTTGGAAGATTACTTTTAATTGTATTTAGTTAGGTTAAATCTGCAGTATTGTTAAATCTTGAAATGAATAACTCATAATAATTACCTGTAATGGATTAGGAGACATTCCTGCCCCAAAGAGGTGGATTTTTAATAGATATGTCTTCCAAAGATTAATTTTCTTAAATTAACTGGTTAAGTGGTAATATCAAAATCCAGTACTTCTATACATTTTTTAATTTATATTTTATTCCATGCTAGGGAAATCTGAATCCAGCATTTCTTTCCACAGATAAAATATTTTTTGTAATAGAATATAATGTTCTGATGTGTTGTCAGTATAAAACCTTACTGAAAAAGAGGTAATGGTTTGAGGATTGATATAATCTCCCAATTCTAATTTGGGTTTTCTTGAAACACTGTGGAGCAGAGAGAGATAGATGGATTACTGGGATTAAAGCATCTCATACTATAAAAATCTCATTACAGATGGAAGTAAGATGTCTTGGCATAGAATGTGAAATTTCTGGGAACTGTTGAGAAGAGTAGAGTATTCAAGGGAGGAGAAAGGGAAACTTGGGAAAAATCAACATATCAGCAGTAGCTATTTGTTTATTAAAACAACATTCCTTATTGCCTTCCTTTTATGAGAAAATAAACTGTGCATAATTATGTTAGCAATAAAAAGCACTGCAAGATACATTTATTCTGCAGTAAATAATGTGTATTTCATAATGACATTAGGTCTGGCACTGGAGGAGTTATTGTGCAGTGGTGTGTATCTTGTGCTTCTTGACTTACCTCTAAAAATTGAGACAAAAGTGTTGGTAAAAGAAAACATTAGTATTGTGAACTTGTATACAAAAAGAGGTTATGAAAACTGGAGACCATATAATTGTACATATACCTGGATTATGTAAATATATCGGGATTAAAGTACAGTAATAATAGTATCTTTTCAAAGAGGTTATAAGTAAGTTGCTCTTTGATGTCTGTACTGTGAATGGATAGGTAGTAGCAACTAAACTCAATTATCCACTGGACCCTGTGAAAAACTTGAACAGAATATTTTTAGGCCAGTTTCTGCTTTAGTGCTTAAGAGGAGTTCTGGAATTATCTCTTGCTATGTGACCAAGTAGAGAAAATAACTGCATTCTTTGGTAAAATTTTGGGAATGTTAATTTTTTTAAACACACCCCAAAATTCTGGATCTTACATTAATCTGTTTCTATCTATATTCAGAATTCATCAGATGGGAGCATTCCTACCTCAAGCAAACACTTTCTTGTTCAACGGATATCTATGTATTGTATCTTTACCCTTCATTTGTCTGTAAATCTGAATTCTCTACTAGGTGAACTTGTGTGGTACAGAATAAAGAGCTACTATTAGCTGTGGTGAATGAAGCAGTAGTTTCTTTTTGTTGACCTGCTGGGTCAAACACAGAGTTCTTCATGTAGATCTTGCTTTGTTCTTCAGTTGCCTCTGCAAACTAGGGCAAGTTGTCATGTTTATGTTAAGACATCCTGTATTTTTCTTTCCTTTGCACAGTCTTTTACAAATGTTTTTGGTAGCTTAACAAGTTAAAGGACTTGGCTTTTATAGTCCACCCTGCAAAGGCCCTGTAAAGAAGATTGTCTGAAATGAATAGAAATGCTTCTTTTATCTTTAATGAACTAATGAGATATGCAATATATATTAATCTATGTAAGGAGAAACAGTTTCTTTCATAAGAGATGATGTGCTAACAAATTGACAATGAAGTAGATACTATGTAACTAGCTCTTTGGCTTTATTTCCTTTATCTGTTTCTGTCTTTGCAAAAGATTTTTTTGTCTTTTCTGAATAGAATATGCTATCTGAGCAATGACTTCTACTTTTAATTTTTTCTTTTCCCAGATGGGGCTCGGTAAAACCATTCAAGCAATTGCCATTTCCTATTACTATAAAAATGAATGGCCTCTCCTAATTGTAGTGCCTTCATCTCTGAGATACCCTTGGGTTGATGAAATGGAGAAGTGGATTCCAGAGCTCTCTCCAGATGATATTAGTATCATTCAGAACAAAACTGATACTGGGTGAGTAAAGTTTGTTATTCTTCTACAGAAAGGTTCATTCAATACCTTCCACAAGCAGGGTCACCTAGAACTGGTTGCTCTGACTGTGTCCAGGTGGGTTTTTAGTATCTCCAAGGATGGAGAACCACCCCCCAGCCTCCCAGGGAAGCCTAATTCAGTGTTCTCTCACCCCTGTAGTGAAAAAAACGTCACATTCCTGATGTTCAGAGGGAACCTCCTGTATTTTAGTTTGTGCCCATTGCCTCTGGGCGGTGTCCACCAGGATTCCCAAGTCCTTTTCTGCTAAGCTGTTCTCCAGCTGAGTGATTCCCAGCATATATTGCCATGGAGTTGTTCCTCTCCAGGTGCAGGACTGTGCACTTATCCTTGTTGAACTTCATGAAGTTCCTGTCAGCCCATTTCTCTGGCCTGTCAGGGTCGCTCTGGATGGCAGTGTGACCATCTGGTGCCTCAGCCACTCCTCCTAGTCCTGTGCTATTACCTGGTGGTGGTTTCTTATCTCCTTTGCAATGAATGGGGAGTCTGGTTTTTGCAAAGTAGCAAAGGCTTGTCTGCTGAAATTAGATTTCTTCAGCGTGTCTGAAACTGAACATACACAGTTCTTTCTCAACTGTGATGAATTAGCTTGTATTCATTAGCTTCTGTAAAACATTGAACATAGTTTTGGAAAACTTCTGGTAGACGTTACAAAATAAGGAAGTAATTACTGTTCAAATTCTATTTAGCACACTGAGGAAATGTGTACGTTAGAATAAGTATTCTCTAAATAACTCAAAAGGTCATAGTGACCTAGGCTTCTATCTTTAGACTTAATAGCATTAATTCATCAGAAACTACAAGTCTTGTGTTTTATTAGAATAACTCTCCTATTACACTGAATTACAAGGCTATTTTTTAGCCTGCTTTACTGTAAAGCAGCCTTGGTTGATAGGCAATGTCTAGATGCTAGATGTTTCTCTAAAACTTCTGGTTGAGGGAAACTGATCTCCATGTTGTCTGGGGAGCATCAGAAATTACTTAACAAAGGTACGTGAATGAGACAGTAGCTTGGAACCTTCCTTGGGGTAACCAGAGAAATCCAACCGAAAATGAATTTTAAAAGCTTCATGCAGGGGTAGATACTGCTGCTTATAGAGCTGAATGCAGAAAGGAGAAATGTGGAATAAGAGAAATGATGGCAAAAGGAAATGGCAAACAATTCTGAACATTTTCTCTTTAAAGATTTTTCAAAGGAGTGAATTATCACTTACTTTTATTCAACAATAAGGGGAGAGGAAAACTTGGGTTTCTGTTTGTTTAACTCCAAGGAGGCCTCCAAGCTATAAGTGAGGTAGCTGTTGAACTAATTAATATTGTAACATTAAAAAGCATTTCATTCATTTGCAAGCAAATGCAAATGCAGAAAATACAGCTGCCAAACTCAGTTTAGCGTTTTCTAAATTCTGCTTCCATATGTTCAGCTTTGATTTCTCTCAGTTCAATAGTTTGCTTTTCTTCAAAAGTTCAGCAGTGAAATTTACTGCTTCAATACTGTTTAACTTCTTAATTTAAACAGGTTAAAAAACACTGAGGTATTGATTTAGGTTTTTATACTATGTAACTAAATTTGAAATTGGATGTCTCTTGAATAAATTGGTTCCACTAAGGATAAATAATTTTATTTGCAATTTTTTTTTAATCCACCCTTCAAGAGGATAGAAGCAAAACCAAATTCTTGTTTTTCTGATTGCTACATTTATCTATAGAGTAACAGCCAGAGCATGTAGTGCATTGACCACAGTGCCAGTGCTCTAACCATTACCTTCCACATCCACAGCCCTCAATATGCACATGCACAAACTTTTTTTTTTTTGTCTCTTAAATACTTAAGTAAACTTCAGCTTAGTTGTGGTTTTTTTTGATCTCTTGCTTCTGGAGAATCTAAGTCTTGCCAGCAGAGTGGTAGTGTCTGACAGATGGGTAGATCAGCTATAACTCTCATTCTGGTGACTTGTTTCTCTAACAGCTTTAGCAGTTCCTGGGCTGCTCAAAGGCTCCTGAAGGGCCACAGTGTTCTCAAGAGATTATTTTTTTTAATCAATTTGTGCCTTGGGCCTGTATATGTCTTTAAATTTAAATACTATTTTTTCATCTTGTGCCTTGTTGAATTACTGCTTCCTTATTTTTTTTTTTCTTCCTTCATATTCTATTCAAGCAAAAAGGCCGGAAAGACAGCTCTGCCATTAATGTTTTTTTCCAGGTGATGAGGTTGAGCCCACACTGTACTTCTACAGTACCCAAATACTCAGTTAGTCATCTTAGGCTGCTGTTAAGGTGACTGTACACAGAGCAGTAGATGGCTTGCTTGGAGACATTATTACTCTGGGTGTTTGGGTGGTGTTTAGTGTGCTCATAACCATCTGACTTGTGTGTGTAACTTTTTATCCAGAAAGTGGATTTGTCCCATGCAATACTCATGGAAATGAGCAGAAGTTGTACAGTGCAACCAAATAGATGAAATTCATTTTAAGTGCAATGTATGTCTTCTGAAAATAGTTATGAAATGTGTGTTATTTAAAGTTTGAGATGCGAGAATGCTTTAAACACCAAAATCTGTTATTCTTTGCCTGACAACCCAGTAATTAATCAGTCTAAAAGGTGTCATGCATGCCTTCTTACAAAAAACTGGCTTGGTATAATTTGTTTGCTGTATTCATTTTCCTACAATGAAGTTTACTAAGAAAACTGGATTTTCTCTTCTAGGAGAATATCAACCAGCAAAATCACGATTCTGGGGTATGGGCTGTTAACTTCTGATGCACAGACTTTAGTAGACTCTTTGTACAGACAGAACTTTAAGGTAGTTGTGGTTGATGAATCCCACTACATGAAATCCAGAAATGCCACCCGCAGCAAGATTTTGTTGCCTATTGTACAGAAAGCTCTTAGAGCCGTTCTTCTCACTGGGACTCCTGCTCTAGGAAGACCTGAAGAGGTATGTTACTTGTCATAGTTTTGTTTGGATTGGATTTTTTTAAGGCTTATGTCAATAATAAATGAACAGTTCTGTAGTTTTCTTGTTTATGTACAATTGCATGCATTGTGATATCAAACTGTGCACTAGCTATATTAGGAAGCACAAATATAAGAAACAAAAACAATGTCTTCCAGTTTGAGCTGATTATATTGTTGTTTCACAAACTTGTTTCAAGCTCATGCACAGGTGACTTGAGACAGTGCTTCTTATAAATTAATCTTGCACATAACAGCCTGACTCCGTGAAACAGAAAATAGTCTAAGTAGAGAACTGTTTTTTTCTACTGGGTAGACAAGAACTTGTATCTTCTACTTTATAATCTTATATAGTAAGTCCTTTATTGCTTCTGAATATTCCAACTCTTCAGCTGTATTCCATAAGTGGAAAAAATCTATCCCATGCTTGCTGCGGTCCAGAAAAACAAATATTCCTTTGAAGGAATTTGAACTTACAGAACTGGGGAGGAACAGAGAGGAAACCAAAACCCATTTGGGTTTTATGCTGAAAACAAGAAAATGGCCTTTATTTATCAATGTAGAAATAAATGGAATCTAAGAGTTTTTTGTATCCAAGAAATTAATAAGGGTTATTTAAATAATAGTTTACATTTTAGACTTTCCTGTGTAAATAGAACTTACAGCAAGGCCCTTTAACAATTTCATTTGTTCAGAGAGGTTATAACTTGAGAAATATATCCACTGTATGAAAAAAGTCTGGTTGTATTAAGAGTATTTGCTTAACACATTAAACCAAATATTTACATCTATGGGTGTGGGTAAATATGAAGCTTCCTGCACACGTACCAAAGACATTGCAACCAACCCTGGAAGAAGAATTGAAGTTAGAAAGCCTTACACTTTCATGCAGAGCATTGATACCAAGACCAACAAGCAACATTGCTAAAGGTCTTCAAAGGAAATTCCATACAAACTGTCTTCAAAGATGGTAATGGAGTCAAAATTCATGACCAAATGGGAAACAATTTGAGACATTTTTATAAGTGATTCCAAAGTTCTGCCATGGCTTATAAGGCAGAGTGTAAACAGAAGTATGTCTCTAATAAGTTTTGTGTCATAAGTAGAATCTTTCTAGGAAGTCTTCAAATGGAATATGTATAAAAACCCAAAAGCATTATTTTTTTATATTTATGTACATTTATAGCAAATAATTACAGGTACTTTCTTGTTTGGCCCAAATACATGTTAAAATGGCAGTGTTTCACTTGTGCAAACTGGACTTTCTTACTGCTGCTTTTCAGTTCTCCAACTTCTTTCTTGAAAGAAGTCTGTGAAGAACAAAATTATGCCCTAGTAATTTTCTCTTAGGGAGAGGTCACTAGCATGTTGTTGGGTAATATGAAATGACTATTACATATGTACATCATCATAGCACTTCTGCCAATTTGAATGGCAGTACAGTAGACTTCAAAGGATAGCAGGGAAATGCATTTAGGAGAGAGGCTTCTGTACTGCTCTGTCTCTGCTACAGATTAACTGCATGTCTTGGATCCAGTAGTGAACTCTGAATCCAGAAAGCTTTGACAGTATAACAGTTTGTGAAGTAAGGTTCTTTCTGGCTATGATTGTAAAACCTGATATTTACCTCCTGTTACACAACTTGGAAGAAAGGCATGAAATTTCTAGTCTCTATTTACTTTATTTTTGGAAGTAAAACTAAAGAATGAGCAGATTTTTCATATATTTTAAGAAACAGACTATTGATGCACTGAAGTTTTACAGAAGCCCATATACCTGGCAAATGACAAAAATTGTATTTTTAGGAATAATATTTTTTCATCCATGTTTTCTTGTTCAGTATAGATAGATAGATAGATAGATAGATAGATAGATAGATAGATAGATAAAGTATATATTTTCCAACACACCAGAACGGTCTTATGTTGTTCAGGGTACCCCATTCTTTGTGGGCTTCCCACAACTGTTCTCTCTCAAGACACCTGCATACTCCTGTAGAATGTCTTGCGTATTTGCCAAGCTATGTATTTTTGTGCAACTATTGAATGTTAACAGATAAACATGTAGTAATTACTTCTGAGTAAGTAGATTTGCAGGAAATTTTTCACTATGACTATTTTTTTTGATACAGCTTTTCATGCAGATTGAGGCACTGTTTCCAAAGAGATTTGGAACTTGGAGTGAATATGCAAAAAAATACTGCAATGCTCGTGTCAGGTATTGCTGTACTTGCTCATTTATTGTCCTATGAGTGTCTCTGATTTTCTTGTCAAGAAGTGAGAGAATCAGTAAGTAGTACCTCTTGCTGTATCATACCATCTTACTTGGAAACCCAGGATCAGATACCATCTGTTCCATCAAAGACAGCTGAGAAAAGGGTTAAACAGGAGACTTTATTTGAGGACAAAATTGGAAGCTATTAAAATTTGAAATAATCATAGAAATCATAGAAATGTCTGGGTTGAAAGGGACCTCTAGAGGTCACATAATGTTTAAGTGCTGGTATTCTGTTAAGTAAAATTCTTTACAGAGTTACTCTCATTAACATGAAGTGTTTAGGTTTTACCTTTAGAGATGGAGTTTCAGCTACAGCTGAAACCTAGGAGTTTTTGACTGTCTTATGCTTATATCATGTAGTAATTTACATCTCTATTATGGGATCCAGTCTTTTGCTATCCACCCATACTTGGGTGTAAAAAAAAAAAGAGTCCAATATCTGTCTGTATTTTACAGATTGAGTAGATATTAAACTCCCAAAACCAGTGTGTTTGTAATTCTGCTTAATGGATTGATATTGTAAGTTTTTTCCACCACCTTACCTCCCATATGTCAGGTAAGGTTGCTCATGACACGTTTTCACACATGTGGATAATGAATTTTAACCATTTTTATCCCTTGTGGCTCATGAATTTTCATGTTTCATGTGCTTTAAGTTATTAGCTTAGGGAGGATTCCTTTCCCTCTGACTTGCTTCCTTCATTTTTAGTTTAATGATCAGTTTCTCTAGCTATATTCTAAAATAGAACAGAAAAAGCTCTGATTTAAATACTTAGTTTTACCCATCTTGAATCTATGTTACAATCTGGAGTGAAAGAAGTTATGAGAAGGGCAGAACCATTATAATACTTCTTAGCTAAAAAAATCCTTATCTACAGCTTTGCATAGATTCAAAACAATAGATTTTGTCAGCTAAATTGGCTAGCCTTTAGGTTTAATTTTTACAGTAATAATTACATGGTTTCATTGTCATAAAACTGTTTTTTCTCCCTCAATCATAGGCTTTTTATCAGCATTTAACTTCAAATAACATGGAAGAGTTCTGTCTAATTTTGAGACAGAGATAGAGAAATGCTATTTTTTCCATGGTGTTTTGACTGAATGCATCTGTAATTTTCACACCACAAGTGTGTGTAGGTACAGCATGGTTAGCTACTCAATCATAGATTATCTTATTTTTGGAATATCATAAATGTAATAAAAATTAAGTTTGGGGTTTGGCAAGCTTTCAATAAATAACTTTTTCTTCATTACTTAGCTGAAACAAAATATCTTGTGGTGATAAACATGATAGGATTATTTTATGCATCAATTTCCATGAAAATTTGGGATTTTTTACTTAGGTGTTCAAAAACACATGTATAAAGATGAAGTTTTGCTGCCATTTCTTTTGTATCCCCAATGCTTAAGCTGGAAGGAGGAAACCTTTCTGAGGACAGGCAAATGACTAGACCAAAGGAAGAATATGAGGAAAATATGTTGCTTTCTTCCATCTGCATAGGTCTTCTATCTGAGGGTGTTCTGGCCATACTTCAGCCATGTAGAAGTGAGTCCTTCAGCCCCTTTTCCAAATACTTGTAGGCAGCCAACTAGAACACTGTAAAACTGTAAAACACTCAGTAAAGCTTAAAAATCAATGGTGTTTTAAACATAAATAAATATTTGCCAGTAACATTACATGCTTGCAACATATTCTCCTGGCCTTGGAAAATGCTATATGGGCTTTTCTCCAGAGGCAGCAAAATCTGTCATGCTCATTACTTTGTCATCTCCTACAAAGTTGACAGAGAAAAGCTGCTGTTCCTGCTGCAACATTTCCTTAAAAACAACAAAACAATCAAAGAACAGGGAAGATCAAGTTAACTAATTTTCTTTTTAATTTTAACCTTAAGCATCCTTCTTCTATTTAACCTTGCTCATTAAATGGTATGACATTTAAAGGTGGTACCTTAAGATGTAAGTCCTTTCTCTGACTAACTAGGAGGGAATTCTCAGGAGAAGAAACAAAGGAGTGTTAATGGTGGTAGTTGCAGCTTTCAGAAGAGCCTCCCTGTCTGTTGTTCCTCTCTATAACATAACAAAGACCATTCTTATGGTGACATATTCTTATTGGTCCATTGAGGCAGGAGTTATAAAATTACACCTGAAAGTTCTGCTTCCTGTAGAAAGGGAAGTGTAGCAGTGGGGTTGGAAGTAGATGATCTCTAAGGTCCCTTCCAACCCAGATGATGCTGTGATTCTGTGGTACAGAGGGTTGCATGTATCTGATGGGTTGTAATGCCAAGGGCAGTGGTATCTGCTGGGAGGTAGGAAAAGCTTTTGACTTCGTTGTTGTCAGGCATCAGACAGAAAGCAATCACCTCTCTAGCATAAGCAGGAACACCAAGTGCTGTTATCCAGTCTTCATATCTAATAGTGTGTTTAAAAATTAATTATGTACTGAATGTTTCTATGGAATTGGGAAGAGCTGCTTTTACCCTCCATGTTGTCTTTTCATTTCCAGGTTTTTTGGTAAAAGAGCTCAATGGGACTGCAGAGGAGCTTCAAATTTAGAAGAATTGCATCAACTTTTAAGTGAGATAATGATCAGAAGACTGAAGAATGATGTTCTAACTCAGTTGCCTCCGAAAATTAGGCAGCGGATTCCATTTGACCTCCCACAAGCTGCAGCTAAGGTAAATTTTCCACTTTTCCTAAAAACACATTTGTTAGTAAATAGTAATATCTCTGTATTCATATGTATTTATATGCATGCATGCACATTATATGTAGATACCAAGAATGTGTGAATATATAGCACGAAGAACATTAATATACTACTTTTTAACATCAAATAATGATAAAATTTGTTCCATTTTTAGTATGATCTTCCTTTCTGTCTTCCTTTCCCTTAAATTTTGAATCCTACAGTTACAATTAACCAAATTTGATCATTCTCAAATATTGAGAGTATTGAGTCCCTAAATGATTTATGCTTGAAATGTACATGTTGAGATAGACCATGTTTTTTACTATATATCTAACTATTGATCTCTTCTGCCAAGTAGAATTTGAATGCCACTTTTGCAGAGTGGGAGAAATTAATGAGAAATCTGAATTCAGATGCCACTGAAAGCCACTTTTCTCAAGTCATGAATCTGATCACACGCATGTATAAAGAAACAGCCATTGCCAAGGTAAGTGTGGAAGACTTTTCTTAATGTATTTAATATACCCAGTGTGACTTTAACTTAAAATTACTTGTATTGGCCTGAGTGGTGATGGGTGGTAGGTTTGTGTTATAATCATGGTGTGAAGAAACACTCTTTTCCCTGTGTGTTTATAGAATAGGCTGAACCCCATTATAATGACCTGAGCTAAGTGTTACTGATTAGATATCCACCAAGCTGGCTGAGGCTGTCCAGACAGTCTCCCAGCAGCACTAAATGCATCTCACAGACTTCAGGATATGCAGAAGGTGAGTACTTAGGGGACATACCTGTGTGTCAGCAGCTGCTGCAGCTGACCCAGGATGGTGCTGATGCAGCCCTTATATAGACTGCAGTTAGTCAGTACTGGTTCTCCCCATGGATAAATATGGAACAAAAATCACTTCTAGCTGGTCTTTTACTGTTTTCTCAAATGAGACCCTGCGTCCTGCATTTCCTTCTATAGCACTGTAGCTTAAGATGTAAGGAAAAATAAGTTCATAACCAAAATCTTTTACATGCCTACTTTTTCCCCTGCTATTGGGCTTCATTATGCTAACCTATTTCTAGAAAAGGACAGGGAAGAAGGGAAAAAAACCCCAAAAAAAACAGGTCTGTAGGCTGTTGGAGCAGTAAGAGTTGAGAATCTGACCAATTCCTTCAGATTTTTTTCTCATCTTAAAAATATCACTATGGTTCTGTTACTGTTTCTTTCCCACATTTCTAGCAAATCCATTCTAGTAATACATTTTCAAGGAAGTTGAAAGACAAGAAAGAGAGGAAAAAAAAAAAAAAAGATGTAAGAACTGCTGCAGTGCATATTACATTAACCTTTGATCACTGATAAAATTTATTATTGTCATCATTATTTTAACAGTTTTTGTAAAAGATACTGAAAATTGTATTTGACACAAGAATTCTATGAATTTTTAAGTAGAGCAATATGTTATGATTACAGTATCATGAAAGTATCAAAATTAATCTTTCAGTTTTGATATATATGTCTTTATGTGGGTCCTGATACAGAAGTTCTGATTAAACAACACTTTGTTCATTTGAAATATGTTTGGACAAAATCTGTTTTGTTTTGCTTTTTAATATGACTTAAAACATCAGATATTACTGTAAATAAAAGGGGTTTTATCTACATCTTAACCAGGAAGAAGTCCCTCGTTAATTATGTGATCTTTGAGAATAAACGGCTTTTTTTCTCAGAAGGAATGAGACAGGTTTCTTGAAGAAAAAAGTTGTTTCTTTCTTAGACAAAGCTAACTTGAATAATATTATACACAGCAGTTAGTGTTTTAACCAGATAACAAGGAGTATGGAAATCTACATTTTTGTATTACAAGAAATGGAAAGACATTAAAATGCTGGGGCCTGTGTTTCAGCCACAACAACCCCAGGCAATGCCACAGGTTTGGGGTAGAGTGTCTGGAAAGCTGTACAGCAGAAAGGGACCTGGGGGTACTGGTCAAAACCTGGCTGAGTGTGAGCCAAGAAGGCCAGTGGCATCCTGGCTTGTATTACAAATAGTGTGGCCAGCAGGACCAGGAGGTGATTGTGCCCCTCTGCTCAGCACTGGTGAGGCCAAACCTTGAGTGCTGTGTTCAGTTCTAGGCACCTCACCATAAGAAAGACACTGAGCTGCTGGAGAAGAGCCCAGAGAAAGGCAACCAAGCTGATGAAGGGTCTGGAGAACAAGGCCTATGAGGAGAGACTGAGGGAATTGGGATCGTCTAGTTTGGAGGAGGCTGAGGGGAGCCCTTATAGGTCTCTACAGCCACCCCCAAAGAGGTTGTAGTGATGTAGTGAGATGGGTGCAGCCTTTTCTCTCAAGTAAATAATGACAGGACAGAGGAGATGGCCTGAAGTTGCACCAGGGGGAGGTTTAGATCAGATATTAGGAAGAATTTCCTTACTGAAGGGTTGTCAGGTGCTCTAAGGAGCTGCCCAGGGAGGTGATGGAATCACCATCCCTGGAAGTGTTCAAAAATATGTAGAAGAGGCACAGGACATGATCTGGGGATGGTGAGATGGATTTTGGGTTGTTGGGATTTTTTGGGGAGGAGTTGTGTGGACAGTTAGGATGCAGTGATCTTAGAAGTCTTTTCCAACTGTTACAATTCTGTGATACAAAATGTTCAAAAGGACAGGGTTTTTTTTGTCTAACTAATGAAAACTCTCTTACTCCAGGCAGGAGCAGTAAAGGACTACATCAAAATGATGCTGGAAAATGACAAACTGAAGTTTCTAGTTTTTGCTCATCACTTAAGCATGCTTCAAGCCTGTACAGAAGCAGCTATAGAAAATAAGGTAATGATTTAACCAATATACACACAAATTTAAATTCAGACTTTACAAATACATATGAACTGTGTCTGAATTCTAAAGAGCTACCCATGTGTACAGGAATTTATGCATTTTAAACATACCCAGGTCAGTGCCACTGGATTCAAAGGGTTTGTGTGGTTTTGGAGAACTGTTTTGTATTTAGGGATGGGTTAAACACTCATGTCTGTTATGATTCTTTATTACTATTGAATTAATGTTGTAGTCATTTGTTTCCCAAGGCAAAAGAGTAGTGATGCATTCCTTTACTCATGACAGGAGTAGCACAGATGTCTTAATATTTTCATTGAGGGACATGGGATAATTTGGTCCAAAAATGGACACTGGTAATGTCATTGTGTCTCTGTTACAGGTTCGCTATATCCGAATAGATGGGAGTGTTCCTTCTGCAGAAAGAATCCATCTTGTTAATCAGTTCCAGAAGGATCCTGATACCCGGGTTGCTATTTTGAGTATCCAGGCAGCTGGTCAGGTAGGACAAAAAAGAAAATGCATGAAATAAGAAACTTGAAGAATGTAGATCCTAAAGTCTGAAATGATATGCAGAAGACAATTTATCTTCATGCAGTATGTCTTTTGTAGACTCATGTATTCAGGTTTTTGCACTAATCATGTTAACTATTTTAAGCCTTTCTTGAAATAAATTGAACAAAATCAAGATAAGCAGCAGCATCTCATAGTAAAAATTTCTATTCTATAAAAGTACCAGATTAATAAGAAATAAATGTTACTTCCATAATGAACAGCAATATGCAATCTTTGCATAATATTTAAGTATTTTTTTGAGTCTTGCTTCATCTGTCAGAGGCCCAAGGAAGAAACTGTTGTAAAAGGCCCATCTGCTGTTGAGGTTAGGCCTCTTATTTCATTTAAAATGTCCTGTACAACCTTTAGCTTTATTTTACTTTGGGTATTCAGTTGTTTGTGTCTGGAATCCTTTTTTTGAAATGCATCTGCTTATTTTGCTTAGGGTTTAACCTTCACAGCTGCTACTCACGTCGTGTTTGCTGAATTATACTGGGATCCAGGACACATCAAGCAGGCAGAAGACAGAGCACATCGAATTGGGCAGAGCAGCTCTGTGAACATTCACTTCCTTATTGCAAAGGGCACGATGGACACTCTGATGTGGGCAATGCTCAATCGCAAGGTAGGTGCTCAACAGACCCCAGTCACCAAGGAGTGCCTGTGGGTGAGGTAGCACTTCAGGGCACGTGCCAAATCACATTGGTGCTCATCTGCAACACTCTCCTGCTGTACAACAAATGGATATACCTACAGCTAGTGATCAGTAAAACATCCATGTCTGCTCTGAATTAGTCTCTTCTAGATTTTTGATCTCCACTTAAGATCCAAAGATAAATAAGGTAACTGCTGAGATGAATGGTGTGGTTGTCATCTACAGGAGATCATTGCTTTATCATCCTTCTAGTTTTTTAATGCTCCTGTTGTTCAGTTTTCAATGTTAAGGCTTTTTGCACAACAGTAACAGCTAGAGTTTGTTGGCTCTGGTTTTGGTTTTGTTGTTTGTTTAATTAGATCAGTGTTGTGCCTTATGCAACTTTATTTCTGAGAGCCAGAAGCATTCTCAAATCATTCTTCACCAGACCCAAGATTACAGTAATCTCATTTTATGTTGCCATTTTCCTCAAGTATTACCCAGTCCTTGTTAGGAGGGGTAATTCTGTCCTGCTTCCCTTCTTTACTTGGAAGGTCTTTGAGAGTTGACAGAACTAAGAAGAATAATCTGTCTGGTTTGCTTTTGTGACCTTTTTGTAGCTTTTGATAGTTTGTTACTGTCTTGTGATAACTGAGGTGTGTTTGTATTCTATCAGCTCTTATTTTCTGACTTTTTCAGAAGTGCCAAGGCAGCAAGAGCTGCCTTTTAAAGTGTAGTTGTAGAATTGTTTGAGAGTGTGGTTATATGTGTTTTCTTCTGAGGCAAATGTTGATTTACAGTTGTCATTCCCACATTTGGCTACCCCGGTGTTGTAGATGTGCAATTATTTGTGTCCAAGCTATTAGTAAAGAAATTAATAACCCTTTTTTGCCAATATATTTCTCTCCTGCTGAAAAGTAATCACAACCTCAAGAATTTAGATATTGCTAACTGTATTTGACATTCAGTTCAGGAATTAAACTTTGTATTCTAATTCCTATAGGTGCCTCTGAAAAAAAATCAGTCAGTCCAGTACCTTAAGAATCCTCTTAAACATGGCACAGATGTATCTCAGTAATTCACCAACAATTAGCTCTACAAGAGTTCTGTCACTAGACTGCTACTTTAGATTAATTCTGCCTTTGTTTTCATGTGCCAAGCAAAATGTATAAAGACTGTGAGATGTACACAATGTACATATTCTCTTAAATTAATAAATACTGACATTTTGTATACACCTTTCACACTTCATGATGTATTAGATATGCTACATGTTGTTACTCTTGCAGAAATGTCTGCTGGAAGAGGAATAGTTTTAATCACTAAAGTTCCTTTGAATTACTAAAGAGTTTCTTACTTTGCAGATTCCAAATTAAGTTTGCAAGAGAAGCAGATTGAGTGGATGTAGGTAAACAAATTTGTTCCAGTTTATCAGTTCCTTGAAAATATTATGTAAGTCTTCTTTCTGCAGGCCAAAGTTACAGGCAGCACCTTGAATGGCAAGAAAGAGAGAATGCAGGCTGAAGAAGGTGATAAGGAGAAATGGGATTTTTTGAGTTTTGCTGAGACTTGGACCCCAAATGAAAGTCTAGAAGATCCAAATAATGAACTTTTATTCACACATGTAAGACTCAAAACTTAGGCTTTTCTTTTGTTTAAAAAAAACCCACCACTACTGCTCACTTAAACTTTCTTTGCATTGCAGAGTTTACTAATGGAGAGACACTAAATACATGTTTAAAAATTCAATTTCTAAAATTAGGTGAAGTTCAGTAAAGTGCTTTGCTGGGTATAGATATAATCTACAGGCTTCCCTTGGGGCCTTATGTTGTGTTTAGGTGACTGATCCACTCTCAGAGTCAGATAAGACCAAATGATTTCTGATTAAATTACAGCTTTATTATCTATCCTTAATTTAACTGGCTGTATTTTTAAAAGCCAGGGTTAACATTTAAAGCATTTCCTTACAACAGGCATCATCAAAAAAGGTTCAGAGCATACCGTGCTGTGTACTTATTTTCTGATAGTGCTAGTTCAGAATTTTCATGAGAATATTGAAAATGCTTTTCAGAAAACAAGATGAAAGTTGAATTTCTTTTTCTGGTATCTGTTCTTAAAGAAGATGCCTTTCATTTTCATCTTGAAACAGAAAATAGCTGCTTCTATTAGAGAGTAATAATAATGGAGGAAAAATAATGATTTTAACAGCTTCTGAAGCACTGATTCTAAGTGGGCTTTACTTATTTCTTTCCTCTTTCCTAGTTTGAAAAGGAAAGACAGCATGATATACGTTCTTTTTTTTCCCCAAAACCCTCCACTGAGAAAAAACGCAAAATATTTTCTGCTAGTGAAACATCACATAATGATTCAGAGTCTTCTGGAGTCACAAAAGAGGAGGATGCAGATAAAAGCAATGACAAGCTGGATTCCACAAGAGTAAATGACATGGATACAATTTGTCATGAAAGTACCTGTGAACCTGAAGCTAAAAGAGCAAGAAGTGTAAATGGATCTACTCCAGTTAACTCCAGTAAGAAAAAGACAAAATCTTGGGCTGGAAAAACATCCTCTTTGTTTTCAGAAAAAAACAATGAAGTCATTCCTTGTGACTTAAATACTCCAAGCAAAAGTACAGCTTTAAATAAAGTTTGGCAGTGTAGTGCCTGCACTTACAGCAACAATGAACTGCTCCCCTACTGTGAAATGTGCAGCTGCCCTCAGAGCAGTAATGGTAAGTAATCTGTGCTGCAGAGAAAAATATGCATTTTTCATTTCATTTGAGATTAGTTTCAGAAATAACAGTATTTTTGTATGTATAATTATGCACAAATCCAGGCAAAATATGCAGAATGATGTCTTTGCAAGAACAGATAGCCCTTAAGTGAGCCTTCTTAATTTTGCTTTCCTCAAGGATCTTGTAAATTATTCTAATTTGAAACAAATGGAAAATTCAGATAAAAGTTCACAGGATATAAATTCAGTGAGTAAGAATGGGTTTTGGTTGGTTGGTTTTGGTTTTTTTTGCAACTAATGTAGCTTTCCTTTTCCTTGAGGTTTATGGTTATTCTGAATTCATTTAAATGGCAAACTCTCTGTACCTGTCAAAACTAAATAATATTGTATAGATTTTTTATTAACTTGGATATTGCACATTTATTGTGAGACAAATTACCTGGAAAATGTGGCCAGAGTAGATGTCTTGTATTACATTTATTTAATTTATCTGGAAACTTAATAAGACATTTTTTGTAAAAGACCCCCATATTTGTCATTTCAATTGCAAAGGAATGAGTAAGGTTTTCTCTCTCTCTTTCTCTTTCTTTCTTTCTTTCTTTCTTTCTTTCTTTCTTTCTTTCTTTCTTTCTTTTTTCTTTCTTTGGTACTTGTCCTTGTTCAAGTAAGGACTTCTGAATTTCACAGATATAGATCAATGCCTAAAAAATATTATTTTTTCTTTATACAGTAACTGCATTTATTTATTTATTTATTTATTTATTTGTGTAAAATATAGAATTGCTTGGGTGCCTGAAATTGCATAAATGGAAAAATTTGTTCCATGCTTTTATTCTCCTAATACTGAAGTTTCCTAAGTGGTTGCACTGTTCGAGAATAAAATGCAACTTCTTTGTACTTCAGTTACATAGTCATGTTTCCAGATGTGTATTGATTTGGTACCTATTTGTACAGGTAGCATAAATAATTACTTTTTTCTTTCTTTATGTCTAGCTGAGAGAATCTGTGAAGCTCCTCCCACTAGGCAGACTGAGGAAGATGAGTCAAAGGACTCCAGAAGAAATGAAGAGAGAGCAGAGTCCAATGCTGAAGAGAGAAGAGAAGATGTGGGGGAAATGGGGACCCAGCAACTTGTTGAGATCAGTGAACAGGGAACTCTTGAAAATGAAGAAAGTGAAAAAATGTATGGAGAAGGTAAGGTGGGATTTCTGTGAAAGAAAGAATATATCCCATTGTCAAACTATATGAAATGCCTCTGGTGTGAAAAAGAACTTGTAAATAAAAATCTACACATCTGAAATGGAGACAGAAGTCCATACACTAGCACATAGCTTTCTTATTTTAGCCTGGGACATGTATTGAGTTTTGATGATGGATAAACCCAACTTTTCCATACAGGTCCTGAAGCAATACATGGTTTTGAGCTGACTTAAGAACCATATCAAACCAGCGGCTGTGAACCTCTGTAGTTTTATTGAAACTTACCATGGCATTTGCTTGTATTAAGGACAGCCACAGGCAAAGCAAGTTAGAAGTGGTTCAGGAAAAGCAGAATAATAAAATACACAAATATCTTACTAGTTTGATGCTTGAGCTGCGTGTACCTTAGGTTGTCCTGGAATTAGATACAAGTATAATATTAAAAGTCTGAGTAGACTGAATGAAATAAATGAAGTAAAAACTTTTTAATATTATCATTTTTTCTCTTTATAGGAGGTGGAGATAAATCAGACACATCTGAAATTTATGATGGGCTTATGTTTTGTGCAAGCAGGAATACTGATAGAATTCACCTCTATACAAAGGTAAACCTGAAATATGCAGGTTTATTATAATTTTAAAATCCCAAAGTAAGATGTCCTCTGAAATGTGTATGTATACTTTCATGAAGAACATTCAAAATTAAAATAAAAATGACTGTGAATACTGACAGACTAAGTAAATAAAATATTGTCACCACAGTTTCATTGGTGCTGTGTATAAGTCAGTAGCTTTCTAAATAAAACATTATCATTAATCTGCAATGATAATGGGAGTGCAGAAACTAGCAGCTGGTCAGTTTGTAGGTCATTTTTGAAGGGGGAGTCAGAACTTTCCAATTCCTTTTTGTAAGGGGTAGCAAAGTTCACTGAGAAGATCTCTTCAAAGTTACTGAATGAGTCAGTGTGCTCAGGTGCAACTGCAAAGCATCACAAATAACTGAGGGCAAGTCTTTGAGACAATACATTTTCATTAGGCTAACTGGTACAGATGAGAAAGTCAAAAAGAGTGTCCTCTTGTATCTGAAGACTCATTTAACATACTTAAAATGTAAAGTGTTCCCTTGTTTGGCACATTTTATTCAAAGACAGAATGCATTTTGGATGCTATTTGGGCAACTGTATGTTGGTCTGGGTTGTTTCTAGCTTGGAATAGAGTTTCAATGTGCCAAATACTGCACAAAAGCTCACTGCTGATTGATGAGACACTGGGAAATTCTGCTTTGATTCCTTCTCTTGGATGTTAGTGAATCATCAGTAAGTTCCTGGGTCACATATACCCACTGGGACAACATGTTCCTTAAGAATTAAGTGGACGAGAACTTGCTCAGACGTTAATTTTTTTAAATTAAGTATAATAAACAACATTCTAAGATTGTGCTTTTAAATTGTAATGAAGTGACATTCTCCAGCTAGAATCATTCATTTCCCTTGGAAATTCAGTCAAGAGGATTATCATTTCAGTTTCTTAATTTAAGGTAGTTTTTGTGTCTGAACTATTTGCAAAGAAGAAAAATCAGATGTATGAAAAAAACAACTTTCACCCTCTTTACTTTTAGCTATATTACTGTGAGTCATATTTCTTGCAGAGGGGCTATTAACACACATCTGTGGCTTATTGTTTGTTTATGGAAAAATCTTACCTTGAGGGGCTAAATTTAGCAGGAAGGGAGGATAATTCACTTGAAACTTAATACTGTTTTTCTAGTTTGTGTTACATTGCATCTGTAAACAAAACTCTTTGCTTGTCTAGGATGGTGAGCCACTGAATCATAATTTCATTCCATTGGACATACAGCTGGATAACTGGGAGGATTTGCCACAGGCTTTCCAGCACAAACGAAACCGTTCACTGGTAAGAACAAATTCTGCTGGCACAGTAACACAGCATTTCATGTGGAAGGCTTTGACTTACTTTTTAAAAATAACTGCTGAATACTTCCAGACCTTGGGATCTAGGCACAGTTTCATCAATGCAAGCAAATCTTATAAATGTTGATGTGAATATTAATTATGCAGTCTGTTACTTTGGCAAATGATCATGCCTCCTGTTAACATTTCAGTAGGTGGAATCAACCAGGCATCATTTAATTTCTCATTTACAGGATTAGTAACTAGCATTCATAAGTCAACAAAATAGCTTTCTAAAGGTTATGAATTAAATAGGGCACATTATAAATAAAAATGTGCTAGATTGTATTAGAGCAGCAGTTCTGAGCAGGCCTCCGCTCACACTTCTTCTTGTAACAGTGTCAAAGCAGTGTAGGGCACAGCTCCACTGAGCCATGGAGCTTCAGTTAATTCAGTAAAAAAGATCACATTGATAATGGTGTTTGAGAAGAACATCAGCAATGTAATCCCAAGTATTCAAGTAAGGAAATCTAGAATTTAAATTGAATGTGCAATATTATCTGCTTAA
This sequence comes from Corythornis vintsioides, assembly GCA_025447755.1. Classification (NCBI taxonomy): domain Eukaryota; kingdom Metazoa; phylum Chordata; class Aves; order Coraciiformes; family Alcedinidae; genus Corythornis; species Corythornis vintsioides. The sequence goes on along the minus strand of JAOEGS010017174.1, from coordinate 32,426 downwards.
CAGAGTTTTCACACATGTTTTCTCCATTCAAAGAGAAATATAATTTGGAAAATAAGATTCCATCATGTAAGAACAAAACTTGTTCTTTTTGGTTGGTTCTCCAGCAAGGGTTGGAACTTAAATTTGTAAGGCAGTCCTGACTGACTCAAAGTTTTGTGAAGCAGCTAATGAGTGGGTAACACAACTGTTGCCAAAGGATTTCAAAGCTATTTGCTAGACTGAAAAGATAAGTCAAGAATCCCATGTTTATGGGCAGGAGATGGCATTGCCTTGTGAAGCCTCCTGTCTCTCAGCCTTCTCCTCCAGTTCAAAAGATCCATATTAGTAAGTGCTCCTGAAAAGAGTCAAAGACTTTCTGTTTTTGTTCCCATTAAATCCTGCCATTGCACTGACTTCTTTCTTGCTGCTCTGAAGAAGTGAGACTTATCTGTGTACTCACACATTTGCCATGTAAAATTACTCTAAGGAGAAGAAAATCATTGCTGTGTCACAATCTTGGAAGTACGGAAGCTTGTTTCTGTATAAAGCTGTTGTCAGAATTAAGTCCATACTGCACAATGTATTTATTCTTCCCATGGCCCATGTTCAGACAAAGCATGATGCTGACTGTTGCATTGCAAGTCAGTGGGGAAAAATGGAATGGAAAAAAAAATCTGAATTCCTATGTAGAACAGATTTTCCCTCAATGTTCTGTGGTTATAGTTATTGAGGAAATCCATTAATCAAACCAGTTCTGTCAGTTTGCAGCTTCAAAAGTGGGAGGTTTTTTGTGGCTTCCCAGCCTGTAAAAAAACCTCTTAGATTCAGTTCCAGAAATTAAGTTCCTCTGAGACTATTTTTTTATACTTTCAAGTTCTAAATGCAAAATAAGGAAAAATTATCAATATTATGCTAAGGTCTCCATTTCTTTTCTGAAATACTATGTTAAACAGTTTATTGGTTTTTTTCTCAGTATCCTGTGGTTGTGTCAATTTGAGAAGATGAAAGGCAGGTTAAACTGCTCAAAACTGTTGTCCCTTGACTATTTTGATGCACAGCTCTGTTGCCATAAAAAGAAAGAGAGATGATTTGTGATCTGATTTCTCATGTCATTTATTGCTAATTTACTGTAGCAATTTTTATTTCATGTGTTTTTCTGACACTGCATTATTATAAAGGAATATAATAACCTCAAAGCAAGTAAGGTTGGAGGAAGGAAGAAGAGTTCTCCATAAACCCAATTATAAAAGCTATTCAAGTAATGGGAGTGAACTGTTTTTAGAGACCAGTTGCAGGAGGAGGATGGCTGCTCTATGAAGTCAGCTCCTTTGCATGTTCTTTTTTCCCATCAGCAATGTCTTGATTACACAAGGCATGTTCAGGAGGCTTTATGGAGATCTCCTATCACTGTGACTTTGACTAGTAAAGGCCGTTTCTGGCCTTATTTTTCACCTTCTGGGTGAACACAAGTAGCAAAACCATTCTTGTAGTCAATGCCAAAGTTCTTCACAGGTGAGGTTGGTGGGTTATACCTTGTATGCAAAATGATTAGAAGGTCCCATCTCCAATTATAGCAGCAGTTTTCATCCAGCTTTGAGTGTATCCATCCCCACTGCTCTTTCACTGCAATTCAGTAGTAATGTGTCATGCTGCTCACAATAACATTCTCTACCAGATCCTGAGGTTTGTGAAAGAATGGATTCAACTGACAGCAATGAAACAGAAGATTGTCAGGAAAAGTGGGCAGGTGTTTTGTAGCCCCATTCATGCTGCAGAGGAGCTGTCTAAAAAGCAGCCAGTGGTCAGCAGCACAAAAAGGTATGTGGCTTTTAATTCCAGTAGTATAAGCAGAAGCAGCAGGTAGTGTTTTGTAAACTGTTGCCTGATTATGTCCTTCCATAAAAAGTAGGAAAGGTCTAACTGTGAAATGTGATAGAAAACCTACAGCAGCCAGGAAGGTGGTTTGGTACATATGTAATAGAACAGAGAGACGTACTTGCAAGAAGTTGTCTGAATAGTGGTTTTTGGCAGAATGATCAGAGTGGAGCAGTTTTTAAAGTTTCACTTAAGAGCAGTGGTATTTTACTTGTTTTCACATTAAAATAAAGAAGTGAGTTCACAGAACTCATGGAGCAAATTCTCCAGACCTGTAAAGCTTCCTGGATTATCTGGAATGTCAGTGATACCTTCACCTAACCAAAACAAAATGGCTTTCAGATTTCACCGTCAGGCAATACCAAATCACTTTCCTTTTTTTTACTTTTTTTACTTTTTTAACTTCTCTGCTTGCTGGTTAGAGATTAATCTAGGTTTAGAAAAATGGATCTTATTTAATATGGAAGTGTTCTGGTGAAATATGTTTTCCAAAACTGCATTAATTTCTCATCTGGGAAATGAGGAGTGTTTTAAGAGCAGATTGCTGCAGCCAAGAGCAAATATTCTTCGAGGGAGATTGTTCCCTTTCAGCATATTGACAGACTGGGATTGTTTTAGGTACGTGACCAGGGAAGATGTAGCAGCAGCTTCCCTGAGCAGAGCCAGCAGCAGCGGGGGCAGCGTGCGCCTCGTCTCCAAAGAAGGTGGGGTTTGGCTGAAGAATGAAAATGCTTCCGTTGAGCAATCAGGCCATTTCACAAAGTAAGTGTATTCATGCAATAAGGTGATTAAGCTTTTTCTCCACATTTTTTTTTTTTTTTTTAAGGTAGCAAGACTATTTGCTCTGAGTATTTACCTTGCTGAAGTAGTGTTTAGGAAAGAAACTTGCTCTAATGCTAATGAGCTGTGTTTTATTCTGGTAACAGTTTAGATCGCATCTGGTTTTTGCTGATACAGCTGCTAATTAACGGAGTCTACTAAAATGAAACAAGAAAACAGTTGCACAATTCAGTGAAGGAAAAAAAATGTTAGCTCAGGTCTGCTTGCTAGGTCAACAGAAAATTTTCTTTGTTTTGCCTCAAAATTTAGAAAAAGGGAGAAAATAACATGACATTTCTAGACAGAAAATCCCCTTTGAAATGTTATTAAACAAGCAGTGTGTATCCTGCCTGGAGGTAAGCCTTGGTGAGAGTAGGAAACAGGTAGCTGTGAAGGTTGCATATTGAAACCAGGCTATTTCCTTTGTCTTTTTTCCTCTGTTAAAGAGGAACTGAAACATTTTACATTTATACATTTACATACATATGCCTGATAGAAACCACCATTTCATTAGAAATACAGCAGTATTTCAGCTAATAATTCAGTGTACATGTGTATATCTAGTAAGATGTGCAAAAAGAAAATGAGTTGTATTGTCAAATTGTAACATAACCCAAGTAGATTATTTGAGCTATGCAGGTATCAATCTGAGCAAGATATTACTTAATCTGAAATTGATATTTGAGAGCATAAAAGATATTTTATGGAAATCTACAGTGCATTATAAAACCCTACTGAATGGTGTTGCTATCTCCTCTATTAATGGCTGTACTTTGTTTTTTGCAAACAGGTTACTTCCAGAAAAGGAAACAGACCCCTCAGCTTCCCACTCAGAGCAGGCTGAAGCAGAAGGCCTCTCCCTGTCCAAAGGCTACCTGCAAGCCTTGGACAGGCAGGGCACCCCCCTCTGCCTCAGCTGCCAGCAGCCCACGGCACAGCTGGAGCCAGGCTGCCAGGCCCGTGCTTGGGACACGCGTTTCTGCTCTCACGCCTGCCAGGAGGACTTCTCAATTCGCTCCAGCCAGAGCTACCTGAGGGCTAAAGTGTTTGAAGTTGAACACGGGGTCTGCCAGTTTTGTAAACAAAACGCCCAGGAGCTTTATCTCTGTGTCAGAGATGCACCCAAGGGTCAGCGTAAGGAACTGCTGGAGGCTTCTTGGATGTCTCACCTTCCTCTTGGGCAGGTAATAGTGCTGGGCTTTCAGCAGTAACAGCAAAGCTGTGCATTTATATTTGTGTATACAGACTCAACTCCAAATGCATTACAGACTAGCACCATTCTTCCATGGTTGTGGTTGCTTCTTCACTGACTCAGCAATGGAGCAGGGAGAACATTCCTGCCTTCACGTTCTGTGAAGCTGTGGTTTTAGTCAGAAACTAAAATGTTACTTCATTTTCTTCTGCAAAGTTAAATTCTGCTTCAGAAGCTACTGGCTCTAAATGGTTTGAATAAATTCTGCAGGCACCCATTGAATCTTGCAGAAGAAAAGGTCACTGTCACTTGTAAGTATTTTTCTTGCTTGCAGCTTTATAAAAAAATGCAGCGCAGGTCTGAAAGACTTGAGAAGTGGAGTTGGGGTTTCTTAGAGCTTGCTAAGTGACCAGAACTTCATGTTGTGCCAGGAAAACTGACATAGGGCTTGATGAGCTAAGGTTAGATATGGTACTTCTTGTTACAATTCCCACTGTCTCCATCAACAACTTAAATGACAATGCCTACTTAAGAGTTTGCTTCTTATCAGCACTTGATGATAAAGTGACATTGAGGAAAACCTGCTGTACCCAGCAAGAAAATTAAACCTTTCCTTCTGTCTTTCCTTGACCCCCTGCAGTGTGCTTTGTCCCATTGCAGGCTAAGTGAAAATACACCAGCTGAAATTGAGTTGTCTCCTGGTCCAGTGGGAATTTTAAAAATTCTAAGGCTTACTTGTTTTCTCTTGATACAAACTATCAATAGCCATGTTCCTGATTGATGTATTTCTGTTTACTGCAGTTGAATGAGATGATAACAAACCCCACTGAGGGCCAGTTCTGGCAGGCTGACCACATCAGGCCTGTGTACAGCGGAGGAGGACAGTGCTCCCTGGAAAACCTGCAAACCCTGTGTACCGTCTGCCACAGAGAGGTCAGTGTGCTGTTGCCAGAGGCTCTCACCCTCTCGGGGGGAAACTCTCTGGGGTGTGGGTGGTATTTATCATCACAGAGGTATCTAGGGCCCAGGGACCCCTAGATGTAACATAGCCTGGCCCAAGGCTCAGAGCTGTTGCTCAGCACCTCCCCATGCAGGCCAATACCATCTCACCCCACCAACCCCTCCCTTGTTCAGTGGGGATGCTCCAGGCAGGGAGGGCCTCCCAAGTTCTGCCCTGCCTTGCAGCAGCAAATGAGGTCCCTTCTCAGCCCTGTTGTCTCCTGCTGGACAACCCCTGTGCTCCCAGCCTCTCCCTCCCATACAGGGGGGATGGAACCGCAGCATTAGACTGTTACAGTGCAACCATTTCCTCCGGATTTGGGAAAATGGCACCTTAACAAACATTTCCATTTCATTCTGTTGTCTACCACAAAAGTAGACTATTTAATGTTGGGCCAAGGCTGTCCATCAAGCACCCTGTTGCCAGCTATCAACAATTACTGAGAAGCCCCATCTCTCTCTTCTGCAGAGAACTGCAAAGCAGGCCAAGGAGAGGAGCCAGCTGAAGAGACGTTCTTTAGCTACCAAGTATGGCTGCGACATCACACAATTTTTTGTGAAGCTTTAAATGCAAAATACATAGTTACAGGATACCTCAAAAACCAGAATAGTTACATAGCTTTCCTCATGCACTGAATGCAAAGAAAACCATCATCTTTGTAGTTGATCAGGGTGCTGGTAGAGGGCAGTGAGTGCATCCAAGGTATTTGATCATGGTTACATTTAATGACCGTGCAGTTTGGGTGATGTTTTTAATGCCCTTTTGTAGCATTGATGTTTTCCTGTCACAGTGGAGTTACAGCTGCAAGAACAGGAGGGAGTGCTGTTGAAACTTCCATCAGTCTCACAGGGCTCAGTTGTATTGGAAGCCAATTATAGACCAAGAAGGTATCTTAGTTTGGTTTTTTCTTTGTTAACATATCAAAACTGGTGGAGGGAACACAGGTTCTGATACGTATTATGACAAAAATAGTATGAGTGATTCCTTTTAAAACTGCCTTGCACTGTTCTGATCAGCTAAGGAAGGCTGACTGTTGGCCCTGAGCCTGAGTTATAGGACTTAGGCAGTTAGAATGTCTGTTGAAATACGGTTTTATTAAACCAGCTTGTGTTAAAAACTTATTAATAATAAGGAACAATAGCTATTACCAATTATCTCATCAAAAGTAGTTTCTGGCAAATGCTAGTGTCACATTCTCCTTACAAAGACTGCAGAGATGCTGGCTATTTTTGAACTAGGTGGCTTTTCTTGTAGTTATGTCAAATAAATATATTTTTCTTTTGCCTGGAGATTTTTTTAATGCTTTATCCATCTCTTCCTTCAGGCTGGATGCTGTAAGGTAGTAGTAAGTTCATAATGCACATCCACACCTAATATACCTTTTTTCCTAAAAGTACCTGACTGTAATTTCAAGTAAATCAAATTTAAATAAGCTGAAAAGGTTTGTGGGTTATCCTTGAGAAAAAAATAATAAGATAAAATCTTGAAGTCTTAAATGCTTCAAGTAGTGGCTTGAGTGCACCACTTTCTATAGGGTGAAACTAACTGGAATTTTTCTAGGCAGTTACCTAAAGGAGTCTTTGCTGAAGAAGTATTACATGTTTAGCTTCCCTGAGCATGAATTGTCTCAGCAGCTTAAAAGACCAGATAAAAACAGCCTGGAAAGGAGAAATTTTCATGTTTATACAGCCTTTAGAGCAGTCACATTTTAATGTCTTTAAAACAGCATGGAGACAGGACTGGAAACAAAGTGTATGAAGGAAAGAAGCCTTAAGGTAAAGATTAACTTACTAACTCCTGCAGTTTCTTCTAAAGAAGCTAGACTGTTAAGCAGCAGCTAAATTGGTCTGGATCTTGCTCTTCCCTTTTATCAAAGGACTCTGCCTGAGGCAGCAGAACTGTCTCTGCTTCGTGTAGTCACATTCCTAAAGAATGCCGTTCTTAGTCTGGGCAAGGATGATGTTTAAAAACCATGGCTGGTACCCAAAGAACTTTGAGAGTCAGTAATAAGTTCAGATTTATTAACATCAACAATACTGTAGCTGTTTTTACATTTCACTTTGTAATGATGCTGATCTTTTGCCCATTTTCATTAAAACACACAAAGATCACTGTACAGCAACATTGGCACATCCATGGAACTGCTGCATCAGAGCAAAGCAGGGTCTGGGTTCAACCGGTCTGTACATACCAGCAAGCTGCTTTCAGTGGGACACCTGTATGTGTCCTTTACACCCAGCTTTGGCCTCACATGTAGGGCAGGAAAGGAAATATCCAAAACCCTCTGTGAGCCACTTGAGGCTGCTGAGCTGCTGTCCCGGTGCAGCTCCAAACGGTGATTTCTGTCTGGAGGAAATGCTAAAGAGAAGATCGTTTTGGACAGCTGCAGGGAGAGTTTAGCAGGAACCAGAGTGCACGGTATACTTTACATGCGAATAAGGCTAGGGTAGAAGTATTTGCAACTTAGTGATTGACCAAAAAATAGTGGGCTTCATATTTGATTAGCAATAAATACAAATTAAATTTGTGCAGAGATGAGTAGACTAATGTCACTTGATAAAGTCTGATTAAGACGGCTAAAGCAGCACATTCTTCATGGACCTCCACATGCTGCACGCAGCCCCTTCGTGTCCATTATTAAACAGGCTAATGCAAACAAAACAAAGCTCCCTTGGGGCAAACTTTCTTCCCCAGAGATCGGATTAAAACTCCGGGTGAAGCCATTCCAGACCTCCGAGCGAGACTTGCTACAGGCATCCTCCTCAGCTGCCAGCTCTGCCCTTGGGCAGGCACCCCTCAGTTCCGAAGACGATCCAGCATCCCGCTAGGGGCGGGGGCGTCAGAAGAAGGTGGTGTCGGCCGAGAAGGCGCCGGCCAGGCGGAAGTCCTCCTTGGTCAGCACGCTGTACATGCGCTGCGGCAGCGCCTTGGAGTAGGGCGCGGGCCGGGGGACGCTGGTGCGCAGGATCACCTCGCGGCCTGTGGGCGGCGGGAAATCTGAAGCGGCCCCTGCGTGGAGTCTCCGCTCCTCTGCTGAACCCGACCTCCTCAGGTCTTCATCGAGCGGGGGCACTGCAGAAACCTTAAGCAAGAGCGGAGGTTTTACTAGAGGGCAAGCTGCTTTGGAACATCAGGGTTCCAAAAACGTGTCACAAGAGGAACAGAGGAAGGCTAGAGATGCAAACACATCCAAAGGCTTTCTGTGCACACACAGCAAGACTAATGGGATGCCAGGAAATACACTGCATACGACTGAATGGAAGAGCCTCCAGGTGTGGATGGTGAAGCTCAGCCGTGGTTAAGCTCCTGATTTCTTGGCAGTGTGAAGTGAGGGTTCTGACCAGACAAAATGCCCCCCTTCCCCGCAGAGCTCTCTCCTCAGCTCTCTGTGGCTACAGATGCCCAAGCCAGCCTCCTTTTAAAGTAGCCAGTGCACCACTGGAGTCTTGACAAATTCCCTCCTGCCTTTTTAAGACTCCCATTACTTTGCTATGTTCCTTCCCGAGCCAGTGAGAGGCTTGCTGCAGTGACATCACAGAGCAAGCACAGTGCTCTGCTGTCCCCATCGAAAGGCATGGCCTCAGAGCCAGTGAGCAGCAGCAGCACTGAGGCCTGAATGCTGGAAGAAGGGCTGGCACTCTCCAATCACCTCAATAAACATTCCCTAATTATATATACATACACACACCCACACCCTGTGTGGTTTTTATATAAGTATACACAATGCCACTGAGGGGTGGCAGAACCCACCAGATGACCCTTGTGGCCCCTTGGCTCCTTCCCCCTCCCAGGCAGCCTGTGCCACAGCAGAAGTCACCAGGGACAGGCCCACGAGAACAATTCTAGGAGCTCAACAGAGAGGATGTTTCCTGTGCTACACTTCTTCACAGTCACCCCAGTTCTTCCCCAAACCTCTCTGTATTTTCTGTACAAAAAGCTCAGCAAGAACTGGTATCTAGATTGCAACACTCAGGTACTATCCATCCCCCCCTGCAAAAAAAAAAAAAAAACACATTTGGCTGTTCAGTAAGAAAAAAAAAGTGATGGCAACTGAGAAGAATATAAAGATAAGGCCACATATTTCAGCATCAAAGTTAATATTCACTTGAAATGTTTTGTTTTTTAAACGTTTCCCTTTTTACTACCTGTTAGGCTCTACAAATAAAGTCCGTAAATGAGAAAAAACCATTCTGGAAACACAAAATTATTTTTATGCTTAATATGTGAACAACAGTACAATCTAAATCAGGCTGCTGTACTGTATTGACCAAAAGGTTCAACTCTATGCAGCTAAGGAAGATGAGAGGGAAATGAGGGACAAAGTTGGTTACCTCATCAGAAGATTCAGTCAGCTTGGAAAGGGATGAGAAAAGAACCAGTGATGAAAGACAGAAACAAAGGCAAGTCAGAGGTGACTTACAAGAGGTTAGAAGGAGATTGTAGGTTTAAGAGATACCATGCACTCTACTTCCAAGAACATGCATTTGACGTCATCACTTTCCTGAGAAAACTGGAGAATATAACAACATATTTTACACAACTTACAGAGGAGAGTCCAGGTTCAAAAGGTAATGAACAAGGGAGTCATTCTACTGCTAGTTACTCTGCTGCCATAATTCATGGCAGACTCAACATGAGGGGGTTTTGTAGCAACTTAACTCCTGTCCCACTAAGAAGTCTTATGACCAGCTACTAGTGAGAAGTAGCTACAGCCTAGTTCAGTAACTGCTAAAAAGAGACAAAACCCTGGAAATTGCTGCACATCTTTTATCAAACATTAACAGCAGAGAGGCTTCGTGAGCTGTACAGACAGTGCCTTGAGATGAGAAAGGCCATGTGCTTCCACAGCTCTCAGGCACTGCCTGGGCTTGAAGGGAAGGCTGGAAATAGGGCTGGCTGACATGGTGGGAGTTGTACCAAGTTTTCCCTAGAGACTAGAAGGGTCAAAGAAATGTTCTGATTTCCATTTTTTCAGAATGATCCTTTTTCTGCTGGGTTTCAAAATACAGGTTGTTACAAAAGTAACAATACCTTACAAGTGATTAACAGCCAATCACCATGTTCATCAGGCACTGAGACATCTGCAGTACTATGTTACCTCATCACCACCACTGTAGTGACACTGTAGTTAGTGACACTGTAGCTCACCTGATGCCATGAGTAGGTGCAGCTCTGCCAGAAACTGAAGTCTGACCACAGTCCAAGGAGTTTGGAAATCAGTATTTCCAGGCTAATTATTACCAAGACTGCTTAAGAGAATAAGGGAATATTTATGCCAGTATATGCTGGCAAAGGGCTTCAAAAAACAGATGTAACACTGGCAGTAAGTAAACTGAACACAGAGTTGTACTGGAAAAGAACTGAAAACTGCCTCAGCATGCCACAGTTACTCCTAAAAATCTTAAATATTACAACATGATTTTCTACCTTCCTTCGTGAAACAATCAACACGATTGCTTTTGCTGTAATGATGCATGTAGAGTGTGCCCTGAACAAAGCAGCAGTGGCATTATTGAAGTTACCATTTGAAGCAAATCAAACATTAATGACACCTCAGGCTGCCCAGCTGGCTTTCACTGTTTCACCTCCAAGATCACCTACTCTTCTCTCATCTTGCAAGGTTCTGTTACTGCCAAAATCACGTTGAATGACACAAAAACACCTCAAGCACATTTATGACAATACATGCACATATGCAGACAAAATAAACTGGCATCATATGACAAGTTATTGCCTCATCCTGCTTAAATCAGAAGTGTGCAAAGCAATCAAAAGCTCTCTTACCCTCTGAGCATTCACAAACAGCTTGTGAATAATGCTACCAGCAGGTCCTCTTCCTGCACCAATAACTGGCACTTCTGGCTGCTCCAGGAGACAGTTTACGAATCTGGTGACACAAGTGATTGAAAAGGAGAAAGAACTGTTTAATTCTCAGTTGTATCCAGTTTGCTAATTTACACCCAGAATTGCAGAAGTCACTAAGCATCATTTGCACAAAGTGAGAACCACCAGACACTCCCAAGTTATTCGTTCTGAAAGTCTAAGGAAAAAAATACCCTGAGATTTCTCAGCACTCTACTCAAACTACCATTACCTTTTCATTCCTCTACTCCTTTCCCTCTGCCTTAAAGACTAAACCCTCCTCAGCCTCCAGTTGTTCCCCCCAACCTCATTGCTCTTTCTTTCAGGCTAATAAAGCAGATGTAGGTGAAACCCAGGCTGAGCACAGCCCCTCCCAAGGAGGACAGGGCTGTACAGGTGTCACCCTGCAACTCCAGCAGCAGGGCCAGTTAACACCTCAGCTGCAGTTCAGCCTCTGACAGGACCTACTTCTATCAATTAACTTGTCATTTGTATGGTTCCTCCACATAATGTTTCAAATTAGTAAGGAGACTGTATAAGCAAATGTAGCTCTGGGGGGATATTGCATTCCATACTAGCTACAGAAAATACTAAACTCCTAGTTCTTCTAATGTTACCTCTATTGTAACAAAATTTATCAAATATACTTTGTACATACACAAAATAAGTCCCCGGTTCTGTCAAGACAAACCCAAACTAATATTTACAGCTCCTAAATACAATTCCTCAATATTTCTGCATTGCCACCACTTCCATCTGTCCCAAAGTTTGTAAGAAAAAAGCATCAGAGGAAGATCAAAACAACATGGCAGGGGGAGGGCTTAAACCCCCAACTTATATATAGTCACCTGTGTAGATCTTCTTTCTCCTCCACTTTTTCACATTTCTCTACCCCAAACTTTGCCTTCAGAGACCTGGCCCTGGCGATGATTGCTTCCACACTCATAATCTGAGCAATGATTTCCTGCAGGGGTCAGTAACAGGGAAAATTAAAAAGATACTTTCAGCACCCCCACAGACAGTGTAAAAGTCTATCCAGTTTTTAGCCCCACCCAGTACAAAAGCCTTACTTCCAACTTCTTGTCCTCTGGATTGGGGAACCGTAGAACCTTACTGGAATGGGATACTATCTGCTTAATAATCTTCTTAACCGAAAATATGTCTTCTAGGGCTTCTACCAGGAGTAAAAGAAATGAAGATGTTGTAATTACTGCATCAGTGCTTGGCCTAAAATACCTTAATAATGTATTAAACATTATTTACCTTCTTCCTTTACCTTGAGTACAGCTGCATGGATGATGCAAGGCAACAGATGCCTGGCAAGGTCAGCTGGTTTCTGAATTGCCAAGTAATGAAGCACCTGTAATATGGGGAAATTTAATCCATTGCTGATCAAAACTTCTTCCCAAAGATAACATGAACTACCATGATAAGCACCTACACTGAAGAACTCAGAAGAAGAAAGCCCCATTGCAAGGCAGGACTCAAAGGCAGCTTGTCCACAAATCCTCAGCGACTGGTTACAGTCCCGACAGGTTAAAACGGAACTCAACATAATTTTTAGGAATTCTTTGGTTTCCTAGCTTATAAATACAGATAAAAACCTATTTTGTTTACTGATAATTTTAAGTACCAAAGTAATACAACATGTGAAGTTACACTCCACACAATGATTATTTTAGATACTTTACATTCTTGTACAGCAGCAGGAATTTCTGATCAACATCAAGCCACAGAGGGAACAGTTTAATAACTCCAAGAATGTTGTGCAACGACATGCTACTGCCTAAATCTTGCAGGAGGAAGGGGCTGCTGTAAGCACAACAGATCAGACTGCCACTAGCCACAGAGCTTTTTACCTTCTCTGCCTCTCTAGTGTCATCGAAGAGTCTCTTCTGCCTCCGCGCTGGGACTGGTTTTGCTGTCTCCCAGGCCTCCACCCACATGTTGCTAGGAATCTTCATTCGGGCACTCAGCTCGCCCTTAATGACTACATTCCCCTTTTCATCAACCACCTCCTCTTCAATGTAGTCCCGAGGGGAGTACCACCTCACAAAATCCTCCAGACAACAGCCAGGATTAGCTGCCTGGAATAAAGAAGAGGTACAGTTTGTGCTTGAAGAGTCCTGTGAACCCACGCTGACCCGGGTGGGAAGGCAGGCAGTGCATTCAGTGGGTAGTGTGGGCTAGGGGCCAGGGCCTGGGGAATCCTGTTCCCAGACACTCAAGGGGGTGAGGTGGATAAACCATCAATCAAAAGAGTGGTAAGGGGTATAACCCAAAGCAGCAACAAAAACCAAGAAACCTTCTTATCACCCCAAAGCAGAACATTCAGCAGTTATCTCAGGGAAGCTAAAATTTAAACTGTTATGCCAAGCTCCTGCCTAGCACTCAATACATGCAATAAAGATGAATTTTCATAATTTTTTGGTGAAAGTAGACATCTCTATCCTTTTGCTACAAGGTATCATTGCAATTATTTAAAAAAATAATGAAATGGCTGTTTCATGACAGGATCTCCTGCTTCTAGAGTTCTGAGATCCTTTGATGAGAGCAGTGCGTGTGCTCTTAGCTCCCTCTGCAGAGCACAGAGCAGAAATGGAACAAATCACACAAACCCACAGCTAGTCCATTCCTGATGTGATAAACAGATGTATAGGACTTATAAATATTTGTAACTTATCCTTCCTACTGAAGAATAAATATCTTCCAACTATACATAACAATTCTGTCCACCTCCTCAAAGTCTAAATACAGAACAGTGAATGTGTCCATAGATATATTCTTCTTTACACACCTTTACAATAAAAAATGTAAATTATTTACATAATTTGGAGCATGATTACAGGTGCATTTCACAAAGCTAGACACAGTGGAAAGCGCAGGTGAGAGACATTAAACCAAAGCCACAGGGTGGTGGCTGGGAGACACATGCGATTTTGATTCAAGACTTGGATGATCAGTTTTCTTCTGTCATCATTTTGTATGGGCTTCTCAGTTTTCATTCCCAATTTACCAAGTGCATGTTCTGGGTTTTTTTTCTGTGCCACAGAAACTGTGCAGATTTCCTGCAGTGTTACAGCATGATAGGCTGCATAGGCTTCCATCTTTGAAGCATGCTAAGAGCTCTATTAATAGGGTTTTATCTTCAACTTTCAACTAGTTTGAAACTGTTTTGGGTGGAGGTGGGGAAAATCAGAAAACCCTTCCCCAAGGGTTGGCCACAAGCTGGGAGCAGTCCCAGAAAAGCCCTCAGCTGCTACCTTGAAGGACTCCATGTCGGAGAGCAGGCAGGCGCTCTGCATGCGCGCCCGCAGGTGGGCGCCTTCTGCCGACGTCCCCAGCTTGGCCAGCACCTCCGACTGCTCTTCCAGCAAGTCTTCAGTCATGGGTGCTGGTTCCTGCAGCACCAAAAAGACAGTTTTACAAAGAGCTTCTCTGGACTTAGCCCTTACTAAGGAAGGGGTGGAAAGCTCCCTGTCATCAAAAGTTCATTCTATTTTATCAAAGTAGTCAAAGGAAACAATCACAACTTCCTGCTGCTTAAGCCGTTCAGCCTAAAGCTAAGGATGACACTTAGATGTAGAAAACAACCTGAGAATGAAGCAACAATATACAGATATATTGTTAAAATGCCAAAATCAAGATGAAGTCCAAGAAGTGTTTGATACTCTTTTCTGAGACTGATGAAAATCCACCTAAAGCAAAGCAGAATCTCTGCAGTTGCTACTGTCAGCACATCACTGACAACGTTTTGCCTGACCACCCTCTGCTCGTACCTTCTGCCCACACACAGCCACATTCATGAAATGCAGTTTCTCAAGTGACTGAAGAACTCTATCATGCACAGCTGATCTCAAACTGCTTCCTCTGACACCAGTGTTTCCTATTGCACCCCCAGGCACTCTGCAAGAAAGTCTGTGTCAGGTAAGATTTCTAGTTGTTTGATGATAAATCTGCCTCATATAACAGCACCAAAATGTGGTAACTATGGCTTTTAGGTATCAGTTGAGAAAAAAAAAACAAAACAAAACCAACAACCCAAAAAATATACAGCACACAAAATTCTATAAATAAAGCAGCAAATCAGATCCAGTTTTGGATGGCCAATCAGCTAGAAATCTTTATGGCATAAAGACCATAACAATTCTTACTCAATATATAAATAAGGAGGGGATGAAAGATACCTCAAGAGCTGGAAATAAAAAGAACACAAATTTAAGGTAGCCAAGTCAGCTTAATTCCTGGCTAAAAAGAATTTGAGTGAAATTTGTTAAGGAGATCCATTCTCCAATAAAACAGAGAGCCCTGAGATTTCAATTTAACAGTTTCACTACGTTTTAAAAATGGAAAACCATTTGTTAGGCCAAAACCACTTCACAATATTAACAACAGATAAGGCTATAACCTGCAAACTATGCAGAGTTCACAGGCCTAGGTACAGACCATGCTGCACAACTGGCTACCCCACCTGTGTTATTGGAATGTAGAGAGGCTCTCCTGGGTGCAGCAGTGTCAGTTTTCCATGGGGATGCAGACGACCTTCTGGTTTTAAGTTAACAGGCTCTTTATTGCCTTCTTTTGCTCCCCCTTTCTTTCCATTGTCCTGTCCATTTCCTTTAAGATCTTCTGTGTCACTTAGACATTCAAAAAATTCCTCTTCACTGTCACTCCACGATTCCCAAGACTTGCCAACTTCTTTTTCCTTATCAGGGTTATCTCCAGAATGGTCAACTCCTTTTCCAGCATCACCAGAAGTACCACTAGGTGAACGATCAGACATGCTCCCCCTTTTCCCCTCATCTCTTGCTTTCTTTCTTTCTATGCAACAGTTTAACATCTAACAAGTTAAAGGGAAAAAAAATAATAGTTTAGTAATCACTTTTCTTATAGAAACAATGCCACAGAAAAACTTGGAAAGTCACCAAAATCCTCTAAGAATTTTAAAAGATAACAATTCTATTGAACTTGTTGCTATAACAAAGATTTTCCCAATAAAAGAAGTCCAGACCCAAAAATATAAACATCACTAGATCTACAACAATATATTTAGCCATAATGTTGACAGTTTCCTTAGGAGAAAAATCATTCTTAAATTTGGGATATTTACCTGCAGTTTCTGATGCAGTAAACAGCATCTCAGATCTGGAGGGCCATTAGCTAATCTAACAAAAGGTAGAAGTGTAACCATTATCAATTATAAAGTTGAAATCATATGAAATCCAAAAGTGGGGCAAATATCCACACTGAACCCACCCCCACCATTTCAACTATGCAGCTCTTCTGTGGCCCCAGAAGACAAGCCAGTGACTCAACAACTTAAACTACACTGACTTCCTAGAGGCCATTTCTGAAGCTCAAGATCATGAGCTTGGAATACTTAATACTTGAGAATGAACCAGCTGCCTCAAATGGCTCCTACATCAGCAGCAACTTGGAACAGCCTCCTTAGAAAAGCAGCTGAGCTGCAGTACAAAACAAAGGTGTTTCTGACTATATCAGCTCCTTCATTTTCATCCAATGATAACCTGGCAGCCAAGCACCCACATAAGCTTTTTTTACACACCCTTTTCATTCAAACAATGGAGTGCTCTTTAACTTGAGCTTCCTCCAGGCATCTCAAAGCTTTCCAAGGAGAGCACAGATGCTTTTCCTAATCCCTATCCTAGCTTGCTTTAAGGAAGTAGGGCAATAAAAACAGAGGATGGTATTTGCAGTTAAAAAGAAAACAGAGTGTTTCAAAGTCACAGGGACCTTACTCTGTTTTTGAAAAAAATGACATTTTTCCATGACAAAGCAACCAGGAAAAATCCCACCCCAAACCCAGCACCTCTTACCCTGGAATAAGGTAGTTGTTCTCCCATCTGTAACGCATCTCTAACACAAATTCTTGCCAAAGATGTGCCACTCCTTTTACTCCTCCATGGTAGAAGTTTATCATACAGAGACACAGAGCTAGTTTGTATGTCAGGCTATCAGAAGGAGCAGATTTAAACTGACTGAAGAGATTCTACATAAGAAATAAAAGTAGGAAATACATGAACAATGGCATTTTTTCCAACCCATACAATCTCTTCCCTGTTTGTCAATACAAGTAGCTAACAAATTAAACCTCTAAGTTACCAAAAATTACAGTCTTAGGAAGACAAAAAAGAAACTAGAAGGAAAAAACCAAACAAACAACATTATTTCTACCCAGAGATTCCACAAAGGCAAATTCCTCTTTCCAAAAATCATCTATTAAAGGACATAGAACAAACACAGCAAAGTCTGTATGAACACACACTCTGAATTGCTTTCTCTCCCTCATGAGTGTCAGTCAGTAAAACTTACATAATCTTCACTCTCTGGAGGAGGATTGTTTCCTGCTGAAGTGCTAGTCCTGCTTTCAAATCCATCTGCGAGTTTGTCAGCAGCATCAGGAAATAAGAACTTGAACAAACAAAAAAGTCCAAAAGCTTCCATCAGTACATTATTCCTGCTTTTCACACCTTCTCCCTAATGCTACTGCTGTTTACACACCAGCTGTCCTTAAAATTAAATCTGTTAGAGTGCAGAGCTCATTTTCAGGCCACTTATGTTGCACAGACTTCTATCAAACTTGGGCTGTTTCAAGAAGTTGATCAGTACAATTCAAGTGACTGACAGCAGTCACTTGGTAATTCTGCTACAAACTATCAAGCAAATGCATCCCTGGCAACATGAAACACACTTCACATGAATTTAGTGTGCATGGACAGCTCTCTTACCAGAAGAATAATGTTCAGAACTTCATTGTTTAAAGGTGACTCATCCACACCTCTGTGTTTGCGGATCTTTTTCTTGGCACTGTGAACCATATTGGTGACTGATAATTTATGGATTG
Organism: Corythornis vintsioides; assembly: GCA_025447755.1. Lineage (NCBI taxonomy): Eukaryota > Metazoa > Chordata > Aves > Coraciiformes > Alcedinidae > Corythornis > Corythornis vintsioides. The sequence goes on along the minus strand of JAOEGS010017174.1, from coordinate 14,834 downwards.
GGACTGGTGCTGGCTCTGTGAGCTTTGACAAAGCATGGCTAATATCAGCAACCTCTGTACAGGAAAACAAGGAATGAGAACAAAAGAAAACAAAAATCTTAAGACCGTCTCTCTTTAAAAATTCCCCTGTCATATTCAGTCTGTGTAGCTTGTATTGATTTTGAGCACCCTGTCAAGCAGAGTTACACCCCTGCATTGTCAGGTTCCATACCTGATAGTCACTGCTCTCAGTCAGAAAGCTAAGCAGCAGAATAGGGTCACAGAGGACTCACAGACTGCCCTTGATGTCACTTGCTAAATGAAGCCTGGCCTGGCCTAGCTGTGGACAGTGCCTGTCACCCCCTGCAGCAGTACTGCACACTGGCAGGGTATCAGCAAATGCCTGCTGAAGAGCCAGTCTTTCAACTTCCCTCATACAGGATACCAGCAAATACATTTAGAAAACAAAGACTGCTCAGTCATATGCTAGAGCTTTAGATAAGCCTTAAGTAAATCCAGGATTATTCACTATATATATATCTATGTATATATCACCTCACACAGTGTAAGAAGCACTGTTCTGTTTTAGCCTTCAAGGTAAACTTCTCAAATCAAAAATTGTTTTCCAGAGTTGCTGCTGGTAAACTTCACAACCTCTCTTACAATGAAATGAATTAACACTGTTAAAAGGAGGTCAGACAAATTTAAGTGATTAATTACCAGCAGCCTGAAAAACTTTATCTTGGCAAACGTTTCCAGAAAATTGGAGATAAGGAAGGCTAAAGAAGCTGTCTTTCAAGCACTGGGAATGATACCTACCCTCCTCAGTCCAACACCTTTTTAAGCTAACTAGTGAGCTCCTTCAAAACTAAGACCAAGAATAACCAGAGAAAATACACAGATACAGGCTGTATTTGTAGGGGAGAAAAGGTGACTAGGGGCATGTAAGGAAGGAATGTTCACCATGTACAGCAAGAAAAGCAAAAGAAAGGGACAGACACATCAAAAAGATGTCAGTATCTATACTGTGGGGATGAAGTGTGACCTGCTGGTCAGATACCTCTGTTTTGTTTGTTGTTTTTTTACCCCCTTAAAATTCCTTAAAATGTAGAGGATGACAGTAAAGCCTGCACACACTAGTCAGATGGTAAACTCCTTTCCAGGGGAACAAAAAAAAAAAAAAAACCAACAAAAAAGAACCAACCTATATTAGAGGCAACTGTCCTCTGGGAGCTAAGCCTGCCTAGGCTGAGAAATTCTACCATGTAGCACTGCCCACAAAGTGGCTTGGAATATGAAAATGCCTAAGAGTTATGAGTATAAATACTGATCCATCTGAAGTCAGGAAAAGAAGATAAAGTAAAATAACATGAGATAATTAAAAACAAATAACACAAATCAAGAAGATTAGTTTTACCTTTTCCTTCCTCTTCAAATGCAGACCTTCCAAGTATCTCATCAGTTGACTCCTTCCGACGGCAAAGCTTGAAGAATTCAGTCAGAAAGTCACCTGTAGGAGAAATAAAAGTTTCTGAACAACCACTCAATTAAAATCTCATTGAACAAGGAGATAACTCTCAAAATGATGCTGCCCAAGGGACAGTACATTTTATCTTTTCATCTGAAAGAACATGATAATTTGTTCTGAAGCATGAACATCTTTAAATCACATAATTAAAGCTTAGGCAAATGCACACCTAGACAGCTATCAGCCAACTCTCCAGAGCACAATTATGCATGCAGTTTAATCCACCACTTCACCCAAACCAAGACAAAACATATGCAGCATACTAATTTTCTTAAGTTTCAAAGCCCTTTTCCCACAAGGTAAAAGGCAAGGATGAACAATAGTACAGGTCTCCAGGCATAACAATCCTGTCAGGCTGATTCAACTAAGGAAAAGGATATTTGCAGAAGGCACTTAAGATTTAAAGACTCAAGGAAACCTAAGTTTTCAGGGAATACACAGAGTAAATACTTATTCTCTGGAACTTGATGAAGTAAGAGCAGCAGTAAAGTTTATGGTATACTGATGCAGAATAACCTACCAAAGAAACATGCTTCTGCAAAGCTCGTGTGCTCAAAAAAAGAAAACCAAAATATGTCCACTCATAAAAATAAGGGAAGTGGGAAACAGAGGTCATCAGGTAATTAACAATTCAGTCTGAATTTCACAATTTAATAGCTTAAAAGCCATAAGAGAAGACAGGGAATTCTGAGGTCTTACCCAATAGACACTGAGGGTTATCTGCTTTTCTGACTCTCACGGACCACTGAGGTGCTTGAATAGGATCCAGGTCACTTAAAAAAACCAAAAACAAGTGTCATGTTGTCACCATTAAGTAAGGCAGGAGATGAGTATCAAATATCAAAAAGGAATGCCACATCCAGTTAGGTCATGGAAGCCATCCCACACACATTACATAGGAGAACATGACAAAGACTGAAATGCAAGCAAGAGTCCCTGCTCTCATGTTCATTTGTAACAAGAATAAGAACATCCTGAGCACAATTCAGTAACACCACAAATGCATTGTCTTCTTTTAAAGTGTATCAATGTGGGAAACTCATTTCTGGATTAATTAGCCAGGTTTTCTGGTTAATAGTTTTTTGGGAGAGGGATGTCAATCTGTTATTTCTATTTGATTTCCATTTTCCTTAATCATCTTTCCCAGGAAATATGTAATACACAAGACTTTCAAGTCTAGCAGAAGAACATGCCCAAGAATGGAGGTCTGTGATAATATTTTCTCACACAGAAATGCATTTCAGAAGGTGTTCTCCCAAATTAGATGTTCTATCACTCAAAAGAGGTTCTCTTTCACACACAAAGCAATGCACAACTCTTTAGATGTCACAACCATGCAGCATAAATGCAGTATAAACTACACTTATAGGTATTTATAATTTGGATTAAATACTTACGAATAAACATCATTGTCAACAATTATACCTTCTGTTAGGTGAGGCCATGTGGTAGCTAAATGAAGCTCACTGAAACAAAACAAGATTTAAATCTTTCAGTGCTGGTACAAATTGTTCTCTCCATCACAGTTAAGATCTTGAAAGGTATTAGTGATAGTTCATATTTAAGTCCCTCTGTGTATTTTCCAGCTACACCCAGAATGTGCATATTAACCCATGAGTTTTCACTGCATGCATTCTGCTGGTTATCCTACACTTGCAACCTAGCACTGCACTGGCACCTGCCACACATTCTCACAGCTCCTCTCTACAAAAGGAGACACTGCATTCTCTTCTAGGCATCCAGGTACAGAGGAAAGAACAAGTGTTATGAACTGGCTCCAGCATCAGCATTACTTAATATTAAATATATATTAATCCAATACATAAAATGATCCCTAGATTTGCTGAGTGGTGACAGGGTGTTCAGAAGAGAGCAGAGATTGTAATTATTCAGTTTATAGACCCTTTCAGTTTCAGTGTTTGACAAATGTCATAGTAAAACGTGACAGAGTTTCAGCCTGAACGAAGGCACAACATTTGTCAAGTTTCTCTCCATTTAAGGTATATTTCAACATACTGGTTTCAGAGATAAATGGAGTAGTTCAGAAGTTTATGGTGAAAGATTTGAGCTAGAACTCTGAATATGATTAGTGAATTTTTCCAATGGTCTTACTTCCTATTAGACTATTACTCTTCACAGATGTTTCCTACATACTTGAATAATTAATCGTTAGGGACATACTAAGTCTCAGGCAGGCAAAGCTAAGATTTGAAATAACATACCTTGAAGTCCATTAAGGAAGCTATAAAATACAGTTTTCTCAACTCATATCTTACCTAATAGGATCCTCACAGGCACCAAATGGTAGCTTCCCAAACTCAAGGCCTCCAACTTCTCCCCCAACTAGAGCATCTATATCTGAAGAGAGATCAATACATTTTACATGCAGCATTTATGGATTATAAGAAGCATATAATCTTAATTTTGATGTAAAAAGACTTTTGCATTGAGGATTACCAGAGACCAGCTAAACAGCTATGCTGACAGTTACTGAAAAAGTAATCCCAGCACACAATGTAATTGTTACCAGCAAAAACTGGGAAATAAGCACCACATAATATAGAAAAAGACAGAAAAAAATTGTCATCCATGCTGAGGGAAGGTTATTCCCTTCATACAGGCAAAAATGACAGATAAAAAGGCAGCCTTAAAGAGTTAATGTTGAAACAAGTACAAGATGCAAATTTGCCATAGAAATATATAGGCAGGAAATCAGTTCCAGGCAGAAGAAGACTCCAGAAGAGCAACTCTACAGAGTCAAAAACCAACTACTTCTAAAAGGTTGATAATTTGATGAGAAGAGTAATATGCTACATCTCCTACAGTTAAAAGGCTTAACACAATAATCTGGGAGATGCCTTATAATCTGTGTCACTTCAAGATGCCTCCCAGCATCCTCACCCACTTCCCATGTTATACATTCCAAATACAGCAACCAAAATAGCCTTCAAAAATGTAAATAGGTGACAAGTATTGCAATGCCATTATAATAGTTACCCCAGCATCTAATCATTAATTTTATATGCATCTGGCAAACTGCTTACATACAAAACAACTGAGGTATTTGGATAACTTAATTACATAATGTCTTTTTCAGAAAAAGATCAAAGATACATTTAAACTCTTTGGTTTTATTTGAGAAGAGCTAACTGAGCGAGGGCAAAGTACAGGTCTAGTTCTTCACAATGAACAGAGAACCACAAGTGCATACAGCAAGTGCAGCAAAAATGATGTTGTCCATCTCTAGTTTCTGCAATACACTACACCACTAGTTCCCTTAACAAGAATCCTCTAAAATTAGAGTAGAATGTATTAAAATTGCCCAAATCAAGAGATTTGATCAGAGTGGTACAACTCATCCATGACAAAACAGGGATCTCAACTTAAAGAGACTACAGAAAAGACTGCCTTCTGTCTCTGCAGAAAGAAGAAATACAATCTGTAGAACTAGTCTCCCAATTTCTTTAAGCAAACTTGGTTTACCTAAAAAGAGAAACTATGGCTTAAACCAGCATTTATTATTTTCTCTGACCCTTAAAAGTAGGATTCTCTTTTAAACATATTTTCAACATTCCTTAGGTACAAAACACACAGGATCAACTTGACTACAGAGGTCTTCAAAACATACCTTTGATTAGTTTGCTTTAAAAGAAATTAAAAAAGAATTTAAAAAATAATCTCTAAGATGAACAATTAGGTAACCAGACCAAGTTCTCACAGAAATCTAAGTGTGCCCCAAATAATTCAACCTTGTTACATAAAACTACTACCAAGTATAGAACTTGGACATTTCAATGGCATTATCACGACTTACCTACTTTAGATTCAAGATTATATATTACTTTTCCCTTTTCTCCCTGCCTCAGACAAGGCTACTATAATAAAGGCTTACTCAGAATGTTTTCCTGCATGTAAAAATAATAAATAATCAACTGCCCTTCTGTACTACTGTGTAAACAAGAACTACAAACTTCTACCTCAAGAGAGGTCCATATAATATTTTCTCCTTTTCTCATTGTTAATATACTAAAATAGTTAAATATTAAGTCCATCTACTTTATGGAAATAATTGACAAAAACTACTCAGGAAGTTTTAGCACCTAATAGAACCTGAATCCAAACTTTTCCCTATGTAATTCAGGGCAGAATTCTTTACAGATCCATAGACCCCCTTTTGTCTCCAAACAGATACTACCATTTTAGAATTGTCACTATATCTCCAAATGCTAATTTAAAAAAACATATTTCTAGATACATTCCTAACCAAAACATCTATCACAAGCACAAGCCAGAGACATGAGCAGCTTTAGGCTTGCTTGCCTATCCCAGGCAGTGGGATACTACTTGGCTGTAATTGAAGACTTTCCTAGTAATGCAGAAAATGTTTTAATTCTTCTGGAAAGATGCACAAACATTTAATATAAAACAAGACAGACAAGTAATTCTGAGGACAGAACAACATCCTACCTGGTGGCTGCTGTGGCCAGAAACACTGCTGCCAGTCCTGAAGCACATATGTAAGTCGAATTGCCATGTTAACTGGAGGCAGTGGTGTTAAAGGGCATCCCTTGAAAGGATCAGAAAAAAATAAATTAAAAAAAGAGTACACCCTCTCAAAAACCCCAGGCCTTGAATATAAATTAGCTATGATAGCCTGTATCAGAGCTAATTTTATCAGACCTGCAACACCTCAAGTACTGCTAATAAAGCCATTGTTCAGGAAGACACTCGTGGTAAAAGAAGCACATAAGCTTTCTAAAATGCACAAGACATTCATATGCTCCATTTAGCTGGTAATTCAGAAGTATTTTACAGAATGTGTTAGGTTTTCTCCAAGCACTTTTTTCCTCAGTCTTTCAAGGAGATTGCTGACTATCAATATGTGTTGTAAAGAGCTGCAGTCAGCCATACCATGCCATAACCAAGCAGGTCATCCAAGACTCCTCACATATTACCTTGCTGTTCTTCACCCCTAACTTAGCTTGGAGAGCTACTGTCAGAATAAATAAAAAAATAAATAAAAATAAATCACCCCACATTTCTTCTCCTTTTCAAGTGGAAAATAAGAGTTTGGCATGGGGAGGGGGAGGAGAGGGTTAATAAGGAGACTGTAAAACAGACACATTCTTTCACACTCCAGTAGAAAACAAAAACAGAAGGTGGCAAATGCTGTGAAAAAAAATCCCACACCACTTTTCAGTCTGTATGAGCAGATACTGGCAGTAACTGGCTAAACACTGCCACCATCAGCAGCCTGAGCCTCATCCTTACAAAAAAACCCCAACTAATCACTCAAAACCAGCAAACTCCCGAGAGGACAGAAGCAAATACCCAGGCAACCAGGCCAGAGTAACTATTGTCACGGTCACCTGCATCCCTTGGGAGGCACTTACGATCTTGGCTTTGAAGACGTCCAGCAGCCCGGCCACGTGCGCGTACTGGGCGGGCGCCTTGCGCAGATGGACCATCTCGAAGTCGGCGCGGACGCCCGCGCCCTGGCACTCCCCCACATACATGCGCCGCCACTTCTGGTGGATCTGCACAAACAGGGGCACCTGGCTAGAAAACGCAAAGGTTGCAGGTTATTTACAATGCCAGGCAAAGCTCTGCCCCTTACTAGTTTACCTAATTCTCAGGCTCAACACTGAGGAAGATTCGAGAGTTACTGTTACCACATGTAGGAAAGAAATCCTCTTCCAAGAGTTGTATTTTGTTTACCACGTATTCCAACAACTTCTAGAAGCCTTTGAGGTTTTAAAGCAGTAATGAATATAAACAAGACACTGAATCGATCCTTTTAAGGTTTCCACAAGAGATTTTCCTTTTTAAATCATCTGTAACAATATTATGGTGCAAATACAAGAAACCGGAGTTGTATTTTGTTAACAACCTAGTACTTTTTCCCTAAAACTAGCAGGATGTTAAGAGTAGCATCTGGATATACAATGAGTTTTATGCTTTCACCTACCAGCCAGTGTTCCCCAGAGCAATGGAAATGGAGCTCAGCAAAAGGTTACATTTGGATTCGCTAAGAACCGCGTCGTTATTTGCAGCCGGAGCAATGACCACAAACTCCCGTAAGCCATACCTTAGAGAGAGGGAACACAGAGCACATTGCTGTTCTTTAGCAGGCCAGCCCAAACACAGGATCTTCTGAAATAACCTGGATAGCCTAGACTGTCACCAACAGACTGTGGAATCTGTTATTTTGCTAAGAGTAACAACTTAACTCAGGTTAAGAACTGACTGGGCAAGGAGTGTTGCAGATTCTCCAACCTCAAATGGCTGGAGCTGAACAGGATTCAAAGACTGCATGCAAAATGCTGTGAGGACTTCCAGGTTTATCAGTCCTGAGCTTTTTACTTTACATTAATAACAACTAACTATCACACATAAAAACAATCTCTCTAGAACACCATACTATAACATGCTAAAAATCTCATTACTGAGAACACACTGTTGCTGCAGCTCTCCTTTTAAAGAGTACATCCAAATATTACAACTACAAAAGGCTGCTTAGTCCAGTAATTTCAGAAATATTTGGGGGAAAACAAGTAAAGAGAAGTCCACTATGGTGGGGTGGGTTTTTTGCAAACCTTTCCTGTGTCCAGGATGAAGAATATTTTTACTTAATCTTTAACTCTTGATGAAAAAAACCCATACAAGTGTCAGCATCAAAGATTCCCAACTGCTAAGCTGATTTGTTACAGATGAGCTGCAGCACCTACCATCGCACCAGACAGTGAGCCCTGGGAGGAAAGTCATTGTTCATGCACAGCAAGTCCTGCAGAGCCAGAGGGAGGGCATCTGTGGAAAAAAAAAATTCTTAGAAGAGCACCAGCATCTGTTCAGCTGACTTAGAATTTACTTATTTTAGCAACCTGTTGAAAGTAAAGTGCACTAAAAGCAGAAATGTCAGGTAACACCCAAAAAAGTTCACCCAGTAGCAAATCAACACACTGCACATTCCACACATTCCAAAACTGCCTCTTGTCAATTCCTTACAGGCACGTAAAAGAACTATCAGCTACCTTCTAACAGTTCTTCTTTCCCATCTTTGTCACTGGCTTCTTGTACAAGGTAATGATGTGTAATGGAGAATTTGAAGTCTGCAAATGAAATTTCATCTGATTTCTCTTCCCATGTTCCTGTGGTGTACACACCCTACATATAAAAAAAAAAAAAAAAGAAAATATATTACTTGATCACAAATTCATAAGCCTTGAGAATTATGCTGCCTACACAATCTATAGTATTTTCTCTTCTGCTGCTAGATATCTACTTTAAACAGCTAAGCAAGATGTAATTGAAAAAAAAAAATTCTCAAAGAACTTCATCATAAAATGCTGAATGCTAAAATCAGAATTACCAATAATCATGTTCATTTTCATTTCAATTACCAAGAAGTCTTGGTAATTATTTGGCAATAAAGATGCAGATATATCCTCTTGAATGCAACTACACCTCTTAAGCATAGCTGCTGTAAGAAGATATATCTCAACTTTGTCCAAAGACAAAAGTTTCCCACCTGAGATTTTACCTAGATCTACAGAAATACTACTTTAATACTTACTTTGAACATGCTTTCACTGATAAATTATTTTGTATCTATAATTTGCAAATCTTTGGTCTGCAAGGATGATTATTTTGTAAACAAAAATACCATATAGGAAAGAAAAATAAATCACCATCACTACACAGAATTGTACACTACTACCAAAATAAAGCAACTTGGACAAGCCTTTGATCTGTAAAGGCTGTCTTCTCACTAGAAATGGAGAGGTCTGGTCTAGAAAAGGAAACATGCAGGAATACACTGACAACTGAGGTTGAAAATTACTTAATTAGATAATATTTTTTTTTCCCCCACTACTCTGTACCCTAATTAAAACTAAGACTATACAATTCCTCTAGAAACACAGCAGCCATTCCACCCAGAACAGCTGGATTTATTTGCAATAGTACACAGGAGAGCTCAGCAGTTTCCTCTGTATTTCACAGGACTGAGCAAGCACTGCAAAGGCTCTAATTAGACTCTGAACACAATCTCTCTGATCTATGAGACACCCTGAGTCACAAGCAGTGCTACACAAACCTCAACCAGTAGCGACAAAGGCACAAGGCAGGACAAAAACAAACTCCTTGAGAATCAGGAACAGCTTCAACCATGTTTCCAGTTTCAAAACTGGAAATAAAAAAGTCACTAAGCCCTATATGAAGGTCCAGATTCATCAGGGAAATTAATTTGGCAGACAGCCCACCAATAAGCTGCCACATTTACAAATTCCCACACACAAACCAGTACCTGCTATTTCCAAGACAATGAGAACACCTGCAATATATGGGTGCATTACTAGTTAGCACTTCACATGCTACAATTCAGAAGCAGTAACTCACCTTTTCTAGAGGTTTGCCTGAAGAAATCCCAATAAGTTTCCAGTCATTCAATACTTCTTCTACTTTTGAAATAAATCTATTAGGGAGAGGGAAAAGACATTAGCATGTGCTGGACACTAAATCTGTATTCTAATTCAGTTCCCTAAGCAGCCAACATGTTGTCATACTACAGAATTCATTAAAAATCCCTAAACAATCAAACAATATAAAACTCCAAGAATCACAATAAAAAAAAAAAACAACAAACCAGAACAATTGTTTCCTTGTGCAAATAAACCAGTCCCACATGTCTACATTTCAGATGATAGTTACCTTTAGATATATTAGCATCTTCTGTCATAGAAACTGTCACTCAAAAAGGCATTTTAAAAAATTAAATATAACAGGAATGTAAGAGCATTCTTCACATTTCCTTGTATGTCATTCTGCCAATTTTTAAAGCCCTTAGCTATAAGATTACTTTTAATAATCAGACAGCTACTTAAAAACGACATACGCCTTCTGGATGTTTACTCTAATCCTTTTCAAACAGATACTAAACCTGAGTTTTCACTGAATTCGGAAGCAGCTTGGCTAGATCCTCTTAAACAACTCAGCAGCTGCGGCCTGAGCCTCCGCCGCAGACTCGCCAGTAGCGCCGGAACAAGCGGAACGACGCTCCGGCTGTCTCCGGGTACCGGCCAAGGCGGCCTCCCGAGCACGGCGCTGGGACCCGGCGCCCCTCGGCGGGAAGGGGTCGGGGCGGACACGGCAGAGCCGGTCGCGGTCAGGGGAGCGGGACCAGCGCCAGCACCGCTTACCTCTCCCACTCGGAGGCGGTGGTGAAGTCCGTGATCTCAAACACCTCCGACTCGGGCTGCGGGGAGAGAGCAGGAGAAGCGGTGAGCGGGGACACCGCCGCGGTGCCGGCGGAGAGCGCAGGGGAAGCGGGGAGAGGGGAAACACTCACTTCGCTGTCCGCCGCCATCTTGCGCCGTGCCGCGACACGCCCTCTGGGCGCAGAGGCTCACGGAAAGGCGGCGAAGGCGGGACGAGCGACGCTCGCGTTCCAGCTGGGCTTCGCGCCGAGCTCCCTCCCTCATAACCTGGCTCCTACCTGCCCAGCCCCTGGAGCCACCTCGGCCGCTCTTCACCCGTAGCCCTCAGTGGGAGGCGACACCCAGGCGGCCCTCCCGCGCTGGCGGCGGGCTGGGGCGCCTGACGGGCGCTGCTGAGCGAGGCCCTGGCTGGCAGGGGCAGTTACCTGGCGGCAGAGCGAAGCTGAGCCGCGGCTCTCTCCCGCAGACTCTCCGGCTCCGTCAGGGGCAGCTCGACAGGGTATACGAAGTGCATAACCAGCTGCGTAACCTCTCGCTTGTTTTAGCCTTGCAGCCCTGGGGATGGCGTCCCAGTCTCTCTGGCATCCAGCAAACCAGTTGCCCTCCAACTCGGTCTGAACCCAGCTATACCTTTTTAATCCTTTCTTCCCCTCTAGCATAGTCTACTGCTTAAAAAAAAATCATTAAAAAGTATCCTTGAAGTCTGCTGTGTAAGACTGCCTGGAAGGAGACAGAATTATCCGCAAGTAGATGCGGTTAATAAAAGCATAAATGAAGGTAAACAGATGAGAAAAATCCACTTTTCATTGGGTGCTGAAAGCTCTGTCTTGTGACGAGAGCTGAAAATGGTACCGTTTAGTCCAGCCGCGTTTGTTTCCATGGATCACGGCTCCAAGCAAAGTGCCCCCCCGGGAGGGGGGAGTTGCTTCGGCAACATCGTGTAAACTCAACCGCCTCTGCTGGCAGGAGCTGCTTGGAGGATTTGACTGCAAAAGGGTCTACCTTAGTAACAAAGTTTTTAAGTGCTCCGGAGTCAGAAAAGTGCTGAAAACCGTGAGCTAAAAATGCTCCGTAACTTCTCTTCGGGTTGCAGTGCCTCTTTCACACTCCTCTGCTGAAGCAGCAGGTAAGATGTTTATGCCTTTTTATAGAACATTTTGAGTTGGTTCCAAGTAATGATATTGTTTGGGGTTTTTTCAAATGTTTATTGTTTGGCTTTTCTGTTGTGGGTGTGTAGATCCCCTCAAAACTCCTAATATAGTAAACTGAAAAGGCATGAGTACATACAATGAAAATTATTCTCACCTCCTTTCTGTCTGAATTTGGAAATACTGAAAAAACATAGTTATTATTACTGAATATGCAAGTTATTATTTTTGGATGAGTTAATCTCTACATGGAATAATTTATGGTTGGAAAACTGATCTCTAAAGATACCAAAGCATTATTTGGGAATCCTGATGGAAATATCTTTTAAGCCTCTCATGTAGGTGTAGAGAGCTTGTGTATCACAGGCAGCCATGAGTTATGATGCCACACTGCAGATGGTGCATGGATAGGTCTATTATTCATTTCCTTCAGCTATTGTAATATCTTTGTTTTAAGGTGTTTGAGTAGATCAATACATGCCTAAGATAAAGTGTGAAATTTATACCTCATTTATGTCAGTGAGATTTTTTAAATATTTTCAGTCAAATCAGTCTGTATGCATTGGCTCCATAGAGAAAAATGCCCAGCTAAGTTTTAAATATATATTAAAATATAATTTTAAACTAGATTGTGTTATAGGACGACTACTTTTGGAGATACTTAAAAATTATTTGCAAGTAAACTGCATACTTCTCTGAAATACATAAAAAGATTCCAGTTGACTTCACATGTCTTTGGAATAAGCTACCAAAGAGAGATGTTGAGGCTGCAGTGCACAAGCTGCTCCATGCTCACAAAGTTTTGAATGTTGAATCTCTTTTGCTGAGAGATAATTTTGGCCGAGTAGAGAAAAAGATACATTTAATTCAGTTTTGGTTTCTCAGTAATATGTTAAAAATATTATGATCTCCCAGATGTGAAGTGTTGACTTTCTGGTGCAACAGTACAGATGAATCAGCAACACAGTCCTGACAGCTTTCATGTCTTACTCAATATCATGTTATGTTTTGTTTTTAGCAATAAAAACTGTGTCTGAACTATTTGCTTCTGTGTATCAACAGGACAGGGCCTTGCATGTCACCTGAATTTATAACAGTTTTAGTAATTTAAAGTACTTTTAAAATGTTGCTTTTGTCTTGTGGCTCTAAAATAATGAAATACAATGTGCTGCTTTGTCCATGTGAATTGGAAATCAATTAGCAAAACTAATTTTTTTTTCTTTAGGTTTCTGGACCTTAATATGTCTAAGGACAGCATGTCTAACATCCAACAAAATGAGAGGAGAAACAGAGAAGGTAGTGTGACTGAAGTTTATGTGTAGAAAGTGTAACATGGGATCTGAGGAAGAAGAAAAGAAAGCCGTTAATTTGAAATCTGGCTACTTGTCAAAATCAAGTAACCACAAAAAAGGTTGAAATCAAACTCATAGTTATTCTCTACCTTTGAAAAGTCTGGAGATGAACAGCTTTCTGATTTTAAATTGCTTTACTTTTGCAGAGTTTCTGTCAATACTTTTCTACTAAAATAGGAGCTGTAACTGGAATTTTTTTATATGTTCTTTGCTTTTTTGGTACATGGAGTTCATGCACTTACCTACATAACTAAAAATAATTCAGATTTATGTATTCACATTTCCAGTATTGAGATTTATGTATTCAAAAATTATAACAGGAAGTATGTATAGGGGTCTTAGTCAAATGAAATGTACTGCTTTTTTTTTTTTTTTCTTATAGTTACTTTATGTGTTTCTTTGTAATAATATTTTACTATCCCAAAATAACTGTATTTGCATTGTGTTTACTAGTCAGTGGGTTGTAGTACTTTTCTGTTTTCTGTTTTCATTTGCTTTTGTGAAAACATGTTGTTGCAGATTGTGGAAATGTTGTTGCTCTTCAGAACACAGATAAGATGATGAAAGAAATGCATCAGTCATACAAAGCTCTAGGAAAAAACAGGTGAGTAGTATTAATATTTCATTTGCAGCCGGGGGTGCAAAAATGGAGACAAAGCAGGGAGTAGACTTTGAGTAAGAAAAGCTTTCCTTAGTGCCAGTTGTTATATATAGTTATATATGTGGTGTAGTGTTTCTGTCTTCAATGTCAATATTGGCCATTTCTGGAGACAATGTTGAACAAACCATAAGAAAATAATATGTGATATGTGCTTCCAGGGAGAGCCACAACTTCCCAAAGGGAAGAGAGATGACATGCTTTGGCATTCTTGGATCTTACAAACTTCTTATTCACATTATTTTCCAGTCATATGATTATTTGAACTGAGTAGTAGGCTCATTCCTCTTATTTTCACACTGTATTTTGGGGGTTTTTTTTGTGTGTTTTTGCCTTTTAGCCAAATAGCACCAACATCCAGACCGTGGCCAGATCAACAAGTGGTGTGTTTTCCAAGTAAAAGTCAGTCAACATTGCAGATGAGACCTCACACTTCCTTACCTTTCTTCCTGAAGAGAGAAAACACAGACTTCAGCTTTCTGCTACAGGCTTTGTGCCCAGAATCTAACAGTTCAAAACAACTCATGGATTTGCATGCTTTTCAGAGAATTAAAGCACAAATGCAACAAAGTAAGTTCAATTGTAAAGTCATAACTTTAAATAAAGTGATATATTGTTTATCAAAATAGGTCAAATTCTTAGAAGTCCTTTAAACTTTAAGTTCTCTTTGTCTGACTTCATTTAAAATAGACTAAAGCCATGTTGACTTCAGATTATATGTGTGTACTTTTGTAGAAAGAAGGAGCTAAAGAGGAATGATGAGAGTCTTCACCTTTCCTTTTACTCTGTATAATTAAACTGAGCCCACAAAATGCAAAGTGTCATTCTCTGTAGCTGTAGTGAGGCCATGATGGCATATCTTTCACTTTTCCCCCCATTCTTGCAATATTAATTAGCTACATAATGAAGTTAGAAAATATCTGAAATCAAGGAGAAATATTTTCTTAAATTATT
>JAOEGS010017170.1:946-40010 GCA_025447755.1 Corythornis vintsioides | reverse complement strand
GTGGGGGGGTTTTGTGTTTGTTTTGTTTTTGGTGGGTTTTTTTTTGTTGTTGTTGTGGGGGGGGGGGCTTTTTGTGTGGTTTGTTGTTTGTTGTTGGGTTTTTTTTTTTCCTGGGAGTGTGGTGGTTTGTTTTTTAACCTGTGTTGCTCTAAAGATTCTTGCAATGGAGTTGAGTGCTTTCACACTTTTCAAATGTCCATGTTCTTGAGACAATTTTACATTTCCATTACTGCAACCACAGTGGAAAAAACTACTGGGCAAAATGGCTTCACTAACCTTAGTAAGTGAACTGATTGAAAATATTTAACTGTACAGTGGGTAAATTATGTGCAGTTGAGTCTATGAACACTGGAAAATGAAGAGGAAATAAAAGCAAAGAAACCACAGAGGTCAACACTTCTAAAGCAGGAAGCTTCAAATTGGGCTTCCTTGTCCATATTTAAACACTTAAGCATATAGCAGTTAGCTCTTCTGCAACGACTTTGACCTATACTTTAAAGGAATCAGATTATAAGTTGTAGGTTGTTCTATTAGTTAATAGACACATTCAGAACAGGATCTAGTCTGGTGACTCTGAGGGCAATGCTCTGTGGAAACGTACTGTCTAACCAGGAATCATTTAACGCATGACTGAAAGTTCCTCTCATGAAAAGACAGGGTATTTTTTTAAATTAAAATAAGTAAATAAATATTCAGTTGAAGGAGGAGCTGAAAATACCGTCTGCTTGAGTTAATAAAATAAGACAACTATTTCAAGGAGTGGATCAATTTCTGACACAAAGCATTATTTGTATGTATTATCTTTCCTCTGAATACTGTCCCTGAGAAGATCTGCAAGAATACAGATACAAACTGCTTCCCACAATGAAGGGGAAGGGGAAGAATTAACTCCTTCCCTCCCTCTGCACAGCATGGAGCTGTATCATGCAGCAGTTTCTATCTTGCATGAGACAGTGCAAGAGGTTATTTGTTAAGAGTTTGGAAATGATTTTTTTTTTTTGAGTTATGGAATAACCCAAAATTGCATTTTCATTATGTGAAATTTATTGTGAAGTACTGCCAAGAAAACTATTAGCTCATATATATCAGATAATGTAAATTGCAAATACCTGCTCATCTCTACCTAAAAGTTATTTGCAGTGTGTACAGATAAAAAAATGCAGATCTCATAGGAAGATTAATTCAAGATATATTAATTTATTGCAAAATGTACCTTCCATCTAGTTAACACAGGACAGATATACTTCACAACAGAGATTAGCTAAAATGTGCACCTTTAGTTCTAAATTACTTTGTTGGAATTTTAAAAGTGCAAGTTTTAGGAAATTGGGCATGGAGAATCTATGAACCTTTATACCTACCAGACCTGACCACCAGCTTCAGTCATGTAATTTGGCTGGGAGTTTTCAAAGTTCTCCTTCCGTAATGAAATTGAGAGAACCCCAAGAAAAAAAAAAAAAAAAAAAAAAAAGAAAATGTTGCTCTTTCATTTTTTGCTATATCATCATAAGCTTAGAATACAGATTAAAAAGTTCTGATAAAATGATGGGAAGATAGAGGGAACATTAAGTTCTAAAGTTTATTCTCTTCCCATACAGTAAAAGAGCAAGTGCTTTGTGCAGAACAGTTTGGCATAAACTAAATAATTTCTGGATAGCCGCCAGTGCTAAGGTTAAAATGCAACATTACAAGGCTTCTATGATGACAGCCTACTGGGAGACATTTGTTGAAAATTGCTTTGCCTATCATTCAGTCAGCAGAAAGGAGAAAAAAAAAAGGGGGGGGGGAAGATGGGGAAAAAAGTCTGGCATTACTAGTTATGTTACAGCTATGTTGAGTCTGTATCGAGAAATTATTCAAATTGTAAGCTTATAAAGCCCCCATACAGGTGCAATCAGCATAAAAGCCTAGCATTTACCTTCTTTTATATCACAAAGTTCTAGATATTTTCACCATATGCCGTTCCAGTTAAGTGTGTGTAATTATAAAGGATGTATGACCTAAGATTTAGATTCAAGTTTCAAAAAATTAAATTAACTTTTTTTTTTTTTTGACAACAGGCAATAAAGTTTTCATTAGTTACACTGTGAACAAGCAGAAGCCTTACATTTTGCATCATCAAATAAAACATGTTTTAACTACACTCTTTTACTCTGTGGGAAATGACAACTTAGGCGGTGCAAGTACTAAATTGTAGTATTTTAACTGTACTATATATGTCTGCCTTTGAAAGTCCACTAAATACATGAAAGTCTTCAACAACAGTTTGAAAGGAATAAGAATAAAGAACTAAACCTCCAGTTTTCAAAGAGGTCCATACAGATTGTCATTTGACGCTCATTTAAATTAATGGATTCAATCAGCTACTACCCAGAACACTGCTTCAAAAACACAGGGCTAAATGGTCAGAAGGGTTTTTTTTCAATATAGTTAACAAATTAATATTAATATTCTACAACAGCTTTTATCTTACTATTATCTGTTACTGAGAAATTAGAATGCTGATCTGTGTTTTGGTATCATTAAATGATTCAAGAAAATATCATTTGTGGTTTCCTCTTTTTAAGAATTAGCCAATATTAAAGTGATTCAAGTTAAAGTGATTCAACTTCATAATCCATGGGCAAGAGTTTATGCATATGCTACTTCAAAATAAGGTCATTTTTACCACAAGTACAAACTATACCTGGAAATTAAAACAATGAGATTTCTTATTTCATAGTTATGGAAAACAAATGGCAAAACAGCTTGGTAGAATTATTGCAATTTAAAAATAATTCTCTTTCATTACACTTTTAGTAATTATCCTCCTGCTGGGACCTCACATTGTTATGCATCCATATCTTCTGCATCCATAATTTAAAAAAAAAAAAAACCAAAAAATTCTTTCTGCACTTCCAAATACGTTGTTATGGGTTACATTTGAATTCAATTCATATTTTTTATCAAGTGTTCCTCTCCTTAATTTGTTTGTATACCAAAGTCCAAATTCAGCATACCACAAATAGTTAAAATTCAGCAGTATTTTATTTACACAAAGTGATGTCGATCCTACATTTGACCTCTCCTATCATACCAATCAGCCAGTGACTGTCAGCCTTTTTTGTTCCCTATAAGACATGAAAAACAACCAAATGTCAAATCTGTGCCATCATCCACAAACTAAGAGATGGATACAGAGATGGAGGCAGAATTCCTACATGATACTGACAAATTAAATCAAAGGGAAAAAATCAACTGAAACATTTATCATAGAAAAGAAACCCATAAAATTAGTTTTGTACAAATAAACCCTGACTTGACAAGAAGTTAGATAAATCTAGCTATAGTGGTTGACATGCAGATATGAAATTCCAGATAAAAAGTTTATTTAAAGAGAAGTAGAAAAATTTCCTTCTTTTTTTTTTTTTTTTTTTTTTCAATTGAGCTTCAAACAAATATAAGTAAAGACAACCTCTGGGGCCTTTGAAAAAAAATGTTTCTATTGCTCTGTGCAACTTGTTACCTACTTTGCATGGGTATCATCACCTCCTTCCACTCAGATGCGCTTTCACATAATGTATCTTCCATCTGGGTAAACTGATTTGGATAATACTAGCAATACAAAAATCCAAAGGAAGTTGTAATATGTGTACAACTTTAAAATTAGTTTGCATAGGTGATTTTTTTTTTTTTTTTTGTTTAAAAGGCATATCGTGAAAGAAAAATGTGACAGAAGGAGAAAGTTAAATAACAGGCAAAAGGAGGACTGTGGTGTTGGAGAGGTGCAAAAAGAGATGACAACCGCCAGTATCTCCTAGCTTGTAGCCCAAAGTTGCAGAATTATCAAATGTGCCATCAGAACACTGTTAGTTCTGACAAAAAAAATATTATGTACTGATGCTGCTAGGTCAGAGAGACCAGGGACACCCCCATGAGGAAGAAAAGCTCAGTGCAGAGATTGGACAGGCTTCACTCACAGTATGTAAAGTCACAGGAGGGGTGGAACAGCTGTGTAGCTATGACGTATCTGTGCCTGCTATGTAGATGCCGTGCCGGGGCACTGGCCAGTGATTTGTATGCTTGCAGGCTCACCAACTGCTGCTGCCAACCTTCTCGGTATCTTCAACACACCACTGTGAAAATAGCTACCATGGAAGTTATCAGCTCTACTGCTTGCACCTACCCATATATCTAAACACTGCAGCTGTGGTGGTTTTTTACTTCCAACACTTGCACTCCAAGGGGAGAGAGATTGGATTTGGTCCAAAGGTTGTTACATCTATATGCTTTTAGAAGAATGAAAGAGGTAACAATTTCACTCGGACCTCTAACGTCCTAAAAGCTGTCACCCAAAAGATATTAAAAACAGCTACATGTGTGGCAACTGGAAATGGATTCAAAATGCCCAGACTACTGCATATGCAGTGCTAATCTCTTCCTTCCTTGGTTTTATGCTGATTGCCATGCTGTCATAATGCAGAAAGCACCTCAGGATGAACACAGACTTTGCTTACGAAACACATGCACACATATGTACAGAGCCAAGCAGCCTGGTAATCTAGGCTATTACATACTCATTAGTACACTTCGGAGAACACATCTCTGAATATATTCCACGCTGGTCGAAAACAAGACACAGGAAATGGTGTCAAAATGCAACAGCACTTTCTCAGTGAATTCAAAATGGCATCTCTAACAAGTGTAATACCAAACCTTAAGGTCTACTGACCCCAGCAATTAAAAACCAATCACAGAGAGTTTGAGAAAGATATGGCTCATGGAAGGATTTCTGTGACAGCCTGGATTGCAGAATTTCTAAAGTGGAGAGACATTGGGCTGTTACTTTTGTTTGACAGCAAAAAAAATATACACACAAAATTAAAAATAAATCCTGCACAGGCACAGTATTACTTGACATAGAAATGGAAAGTAAATCATTGGTAGAGTAAAAAGGTAACAGAGAAAGGGGAATTCACTTTGGATTTACATGTAAAATAAATCCTAATTCCAATATATTAAAGTATGTTGAGGAAAAAGCCTCCCATTTCAACTTCCAGATCCTTCAGGTCTTGTCTCATTAAGTGCTTCTACCCCTTGTACAGGGCACTAAGCATTCATAGCCTCCTCTATCACACTGACACTAGGCAGAGACAAGGCAACCCGAAGCATGGTGGCTCCCAGGGAGGAAATGAGGGATCTGCTTTGTTGAAAAAAGAAAACCCAAGAAATCACTGATATTTTCCATGTAGGCTAAGAGCTGTAGCTACAGCTGCAAGTAGAATTTCAATGAAACAACAACAAATATTATTCAATGTCCTGCTTCTCTGGCAGCGCAAAGCCTAAACCTGCCAAATGTATCCTTTTTACAACAACACAGCAGAAGCTGCTCTGGGGATGCATTTGGCCCAGGGAGGGTTTCTTTGCAGAGTACTCAGGACCAAGTACAGCAACAAACTCTGGACCAGAGGGTACCAGGTGGTACCAGACTGCTTGACAGAAAGTCAGACTGCAGATGCCAAGCGTCTCTGCATGTGTCCTGTCTAGTGGTGGACTGAGAGGCATTACCAGCAGCCTCACAAACAGCTTATTCCACATACTGGCCAGAGGGTGAGTACTGTGCTGGTTATAGCAGCTGGGAAGGAGTGTGTGGAGAGGGGAAATAAAAATGGGGAAACATGGAAGGTCTCGCTAGCCAAAAGAGATAAAGACACACACGACACACAATCACTGCAGCTTCACAGCCTGTTGGAAAGCAGCACTAGCTGCGATTTCTAGATCTTTCTGTCATATCTGTAATACTTGGAAACAGGCATAATGGAAAAGATTAATTTTAGAGGCTTTTTTAAGTTTGCAATATTAACTGGGGTGAGAAGAACTAAAAAGCCCCCAGAAAGGACTACTGTAGGACTTATGCAAATATTTCCATCTGGGTTTAGAATAAAAATCAAAGCCCTGAACCATCCAGCAGACACTGTTTCACGCACTGCTAATGAAGAGAGAATTCAATTCTCCCGTTCGCTGAAATGAATACAGAACTTGTATCTTGATGTTTTACAAGAATACAGCATGTGTGTCAAAACAAGAGTTTCACAGACAACCAGGAGTCCTGGCAGTTTCCCATAATGCTCAAGATGTAGATCATGTCTTTAGTCTGAGACCTGAGCAAAGGGCTTTTAATAGCCATGCCCCTACCTAGTAATATTTGAAATTCATACAGTAGCCAATACGATGGCTACGTGCCAGTCTGCCCTTGGCCTGGCCTCCTACCCTACTAAATGGCTGATGCACATATACAGACATGGATAAACTTCACAGCAGTACAGGTTAACCTATATCCTAACACATGCTCCTGCACCTGAACCTGCCAGCTATTTTCCTAAGAAAAAGGGGAAGAAGCAGAGCTGAATAGAGCCCATCCAGCACTTAAGGAGGGTGACAAAGAGAGAAGTTGCCGTCATCGGGCAGCGATGGATGAGCACACGCATGTTGCTCATACAGCAGCCTGGAAACAGACAGCAAGGGCAGGATTAGAAAAGGAGGAGGGGAAAATCTGTTGTTTCACACTGGTGGTAGAAAAACTGAAAAAATGGTAGGATGATAGATGACTCATAAAAGCGTTAGACTACTGCCAAAAGCAGTAGATTTGGCAGCAGTGCAAGATACACTGCCTCGGGAGAGTCATGCTTCAGTCCTTTCCTCCAGTGGGGAAGCGAGATGCATGAGCTCCCATCCAGGGCAGCTTCCTTCCTCCTCGCCGCGGGCTCTCTGGTACCACCCTGAGTTTCCTCTCCACAGCACAATGGTGATGCCATTAGTCTGTCTTTTCCTTCTCAGTCCCAATGCTGATACAACACTTCAAGTAACAATTTGACAGTAAGTTAATAAATGTATTCCAACACTGCTAAGTTTGAAATGGTTTATAAATTCCATTTTTTTCCCCTGGCCATGTTACTAAGACTCTTCTTTCCTTCCTTCCTCCTTCACTGAAATCTTCTGTCTTAAATTTTTCATCTGTGGCATGTGGGCTTTTTTTCCCCCAAAAACTGTTCAATATAAATCAGACAGGCATTTGGGAAATAAAGGAGATCTGAAAAATGAGAGGAGCTGAACTTCTGGAGATGTGCCAAAAAAAACCTGAGGCAAAATTAAGGCAGTAAATACATATCGATTACTCAAGGGAAACTTTTTACACTATTTTATCAAAGGTTACCTGCTCCTAATCCTTATTTCTCTAAACTATTATACTTCCAAACCGCAATATTGTTTCAGCATTTATCTGTCCATTCTTGAAATACAAGACTGCAAACTGACTCTCACCACAGGCAGGCAACCCAAATAGACATTCCTTTTCTTCAGATGCACATATATTTAGTCACTAATAAATTTCCCATTTCTTCCTTCACCTTTAAATGCAGGTTACTGAAGCAATGACATATTAGGAGGCTCCCTGGTTCTATATCTGTTACATCTTTGTCATAGCTGATAACAAAAATGTTCATTCATGCCAACATACTTTGTACTGTATTTTTGTAACAGGCAATGTTTGGGCTACAGAGATGCACAAAATCCTGATACTCTGAAGAAAGGTCTAAGGTACAAATATGCACCCAAGTGGGTTGGTTCTTTTCTACAGGTCTAGGAGTATGAGAAGAAGATATCCAGATGGTCAGGGAGAAGAGATGTTTCATGTAGCTTTCAGATTCAGGGAAAGCACAAGCCCATCAGGACTTCTTTATCCACTTGATGGCTGTTGTAATAAAGGTCATTTAACAAAAACTTGGATTTGCATATATACTTATGTTTTCTTCTGTGGCCTTCTTACTGGCATTAGGAATTCCCCTCTGCAACTGATTCCTGTCTCACACTAACATTAGAACAGAAATCAAGTCACCAGCCCAGAGAGCTTCAACTTCAGAGGCCAAAATTATGAAATCTCAGCCATTGCCTTGTTTGATGTAAGAACGAAATAGATATTGCAGTTGAGAACGTTATATACTCAGCATTCTCAGGCAACAGAAACATTGATACTGCTATTCTGCAGGTTACAGTAATCTTTTTATAGTGTCAAATTTTTCTTGCTTCCATTTACAGCCAAAGAAAACTCTTGACATGACCTTCACGCACACTGCTGGCCTTCTAGCCTTGAAAAGCTACAGTGCAGCCAATGCAGCAAAGCCAACATCCTACTGGCCCAAGTAAAGTCTTGAGCAGAACATACCCTATTTAACTCATACCAAATGCCCATCTAAGAGCACTTCTGACACTTTGTGAGAGTTTTTAGTATTGCACTGAAAAATTGAAGTGTCTGGAGTTCTGAAATTATCAATTCATTCCTTCCAGAAGCTAATCAGAGAAATAAATAAGACGGGTAAAATGAATGAATGTAAAAAAGTATTTACTACAGATTTAAGAGACAAGTATTTTGGGAATGAGAGCTACATAACTAGAGCAATTGTGCAGATATTGACAAATGTAGACAATTTTCCATGTTCTCAGAAAGTGTTTCCTCAGTATTTGTTGAAAAGTTACCATACTCAAATAAACATAAATCATCTAAAGAAGTTCTCTGGGTGTCCACATGGAAAACCTGAAAATACCAGCTGTTGTGTCTGTCAGAGTTTGACGTATGTGTGGGTGCATGTGCAAACATGGCAGTATTCAGGGGTATGGCTGTGGCCCTTTCATTCAGACACAAGCTATACTACCACTTCTCCTTGCTTTTTAAATATTTCTCCCCTCAGGAGTTCAGAATTAAGATGTCACTATATATAAAGTTTGGATTTTATATGATATTGCCAAATTCCCAGCACGATTCCATGTAATGTGTCATTCATAAAGCAACTGTATTTATAACTTTTTGATTATACTTGCTGAACCTAACAAGAACTTAGTTTTGTGGGTTTTTTTTTTTCAGTGTTCTAAGCAAAGATGGAATTAAAATAGTGAGAGCAATAAACCATATATCAAGCCAAACAACTCTTACCTCCTTATATCTAAAATCAGAACAAAACTATAAATACAGAAATTTTTATGCTTTTATACAGGGATTCTTCAAGCACTGCCTTGCACAGAGTAAAAATGAATAAATATTTTTTAGCACTTTAGTATTTGTAATGTTAATAACTCCTCCCAATAAGAAAACTGTTCTCATAAAATAACATGAGGAAATTACATTGTAAGAACAATAGTTCCTGGGTTTTTTTAAATACTACTGGGTTTCCAATTATGAGAAATTTTCAGGTCATGTTTAACATCATGCTACTAACTGGATAATCCTATCAACAGAATGGCAAATTTAACAAAATATGGCAAGCTATTTAGTAATAAACTTGAATTTATTCTTGGCACTTCAATGGTGCTCACAAATAAAGCACCTAGATTTTATTATAAGAAATGATAAATCTGTCTTCTTTTACACACAGAAAGTCTGCTTCACAGTATAAATAGATCCTGTGGTAACATGAGAAATACAATCTATACTCTTGATTGTGGTTATTTCTAATTTATAAAATATAGCCAAAGCTCTCTAGATAGGTCAAGCCAATTAGAAAGAGTCCCAATAGATATGCATTCCCACACCAGGTATTTCATTAAGAAAACATCCTCATCCCCTTTTCAGCTTTGTTTGTTCAACCTCAATTAAATATAACCTCTAATGCAACTTACATGCTGGGTTATATGCATTACACAGAAAGTCTCTGTAGGAAAAAAGAAGTTACAGTATGGCCCCTGGAAATAAATAATGGATGCTTATGAACAGTAAGCACCTTCTTTCCCATGCCATATGTTCCCAGTAATCATTAATATATCCTGATATTCAAGAGACAGACAGACAACTGTGTAAATAAACAGACTCCTACAGACTGCATTTTGATAGCTATATAAATGAAAAGCATATTCACTATTTAATTAATTTATGTACCAGCTTCCCATATGCCTATAGCTATCCTTTCCTGAATTTGGGCATTTCACTCAAAGTTTAAAGGATGTCATGGACCTGCAATAGCAACAAGGAGGCACTGAAGTCTACACCACTCATTTGGTGGTTCAATTCTTCCCACCACTGCATATATATACCCTTCTTTGAAGGGTCTCTGAAACAAAGCAAATCAGTGAGAAGAGGAGAAACATGAGTCATCCTTCTCTGTGCCTTTTACCCACAATGTCCTTGGTAAGCACAGTGAAAAACATTCAGGGCCAATCTGATTCGACAAAATGTTTTCTGCCCATTGTGCACAGAGGGACAGTGATTCCATAAAGCAGAAGGCAATAGAGAATATGACTCATGAATTGTGAATGAGACTACTGAACTCCCCTCTGTGGATGGCAAAACTTCCAATGACTTTTACCACGAACTGGTCTTCTATTAAAATCTGTTATTCACATACAGAGTAAGTCCATATTACAGCATAATGAGATCTATATATTACATCTAGATACCATTTTGGAAAAAATCAGTTTTGCCTTATTTAACAAATGCAATATACACATATTCACAAATGTTGTTGATTGTTTGTTCATTAAATTGTAGAATAATTCAGGTTGGAAGAGCTCTCCAGAGGTGTCTGTACAAAGTACTGCTAAAAGCAAGGTCAGCTGCTGTATCAGACCAAGTTGCTCAGGGCTTACCCAAACAGGTTTTGATATGTCCAAAGATGGGAGAGTGGACTTCACTCTGCACATTTTACAAACAGCTTGCAGGGTCGTTAACGAATAGATAACCCCTGCAACTGGCTTAACAAACACTCTGCCAAGGGCAGCCAGGAGTCACAGGCTGTGGAAACGAATTGAGTTCTTACACAAGAACAATCCAGAACTGACTGAATCCAGGCAATGACAGATAGAGCCAATAAATGAGTGATTATTAATTTGTCCAGAGATAGATTATTATATAAATACAGTTATTGGTCTTAGAACAAAGTGTATGAAAGCACAAGGGGTTTGCATGGTGAATAATAGTTTTGAAAACATTTTTCTCAAAAACAAATGCTGGCAAAGTGAAATTGGACAATTTTAGTAGCAAGTACCCATAGGTAACTCTATATAAAAGATGAATCCTAGACCTAGGGACATGGGTCTTCTGAAGGCAAAATAGCCATTTCTGGTCTCCTTCCCCAAGTTGCTGTACAGTAGTTGTTTCAAAAATTCTTTACACATCCAGTAAAGTACAGACAGTTGTATACAAAATAGTCATGAAGATTCTTCACTTGGTTTTTCTTTTAATACCCTTTGCCTCTTTTATATACTTTTAGTCTGAATAATTTTATATTGCCACATCTCTATTTTCAGAAAGTATAATAATTTACCTTTTATTCAAGAACTTTCATTCTTGCACCTGCACATTCTGTCTCTAATAGTTAATTCCCACTCCTGTCCAAGCATCAAGACTATCCAAGAGATCACTCAAATATTTAAAATGGCTATACCTAAGAAAATGACATTTCCTATTAAAAAAATCTGAGTCCATTCACATTTGGGAACAGTGCTGCAGCTCTCAGACATCTCCTCTATCCAATCAGTATTTAAAACAAGCAAACAAACAAAAAATACATCTCCCTGAAATCTTATTTTTTCTATCCTAGACCTGCATCCTCACAGTGCAGCTCAGAAGAGAAAAATCACATAATCCCTACTAGTCTGGTCAAAGAGAAAATATTTCTCTTCAATTCTAAAAACATTCCCATAAATTGGGTAAATATACATTTTGATGCAAAGTACTAATGTCTAGAGACATTAGACAGAAGCAGCTGGAGTAGCACAGGGAAGGAGTCATTGCTGATTGGGAACTTAACAAAACCAGATCATTTCTGTGTCAGACGCACCTGATCAGATGCACTAGGAGACTTCTAAAGGGGTATCTCCTCCTTCCAATACAGAAACATCACCTTCTTCCTCAACCAAGCAAAAATCAACCTTCTAGCCCACAAGCAAGAGCAAGTAAATCAGACAAAAGAACAAAACCTTTCTCTTCCTCCAAAACAATGTGAATCCCAGGCTAGGCTTTACCCTTGCAGTTCATTATTTCAAGAATCTCCCTATTTTGAGCTTTCACAAATTTCGCAGTTCCATGTGCTCTTTTACAAGACCTGTGTAGTTCATACCATGCCTTGATGTCTCTTCCATCCAATTACTCTCATTCTCCTTTCATCTAAATCAGGGTTTAATCACATTTGTCAAGTAAGCAAGCATTAAGCTATATCCCTAGGTGAGTTTCTAATGCTAACAGCATGCAACAGAAGGAGAATCCCATCACTTTATTGATTCTCTACACGGAAAAGCCAAAACCTGATTTAGCAAGAATGGGACTATTTCTTATATTTAAATGCTGTAGCAGAATTAATGCTTATATTGCTTCTTTACATGATCTGGGAAAAAAAGAGGAACACACTCAAATGTATGAAGTTAAACATAACACACATTAGATCTATTAATGCATAATGATATGATTGTGATAGGGAAAATCATCTAGGGAGGTAGAAGAACAGGACAATAATACATCTTGCAAAAGAAACTATACTCACTAGGATATTCATTTAGTTAGTCCACTTAACCTGATAGTAAATCGTATCATAGAGTATAGGGATATAAATGAGATAAAAACCAACCAAACAAACCACTTCTCTTAGAATAAACTGAAAGGTATTTCTAAAATAATAAGAGCATCAGCCTAATGCTTTTTTTTACACCTGAATACTTCCTAATATCCAGAAAGCCTCACTGTGAAAATTGGCATGGTTCATAAAACTAATTAAGAAGACAGGAAAGAATATGTAGACATTATAAACATTTTAGGCAACTGATAAAGCTTCTTCATCTTTTCTTGATAAGTATGTTCAACTATTTTCCCACCTATAAGAATATTCTAAACAAATACTATGGAATAGGGTGCATTTATAAACAAAATAAAAATATGAAACCCCAAAACCAATCCTTTTCCATTCATTTTAGAAAATAAGATTCAGAAGGAAGTAATGCAGTAACACACAAGAGAGGAAAGATCACCCTGTTGCAGATAATTACACTATGACTTTATGGGGCTCCAGCCAGAAACTAGTTCTATTAAATGGAATTCATTCATAGTGATGTAATTTAGGAATGAGAGATAGAGGCTGTGAACAAGGAGAAGTAATTTCTTCCATGTAAGGGCATTGGCGCTTATTATGATGCTTAACACCAACTCAAAGAAGCGGAGATCACCATGTTTTATCTCTGATCCTGCCTGCCCTGGGCCCTACTACTGCCTAGTATGAAAAGCAGCATCAAGCACTTTAACTGCAGAAACAGTTCAGACACGCAGACTTTGAAGCAAAGGGCCTTGCACTGTTACACACCACTGCCTACACACTGTTCAGTATGCAACCCACAGTTGCCTATGTCTCTATCATATATACTTACCTAGGTAAGTATATATGATAGAGATATCTCTCTGTAGGTAGAAAGAAAGAAAGAGGGAGGAAATGAGAAGCTTTATATACTGAATACAGCACTGCACAAAATGACAAAGAGCTTTTCCTATACACAGAGAGCACCACAAACCACATCCCAGCTTCAATGCAACTTGTATCTTGGGAGAAGAAACTCTTCTCTCCACTGTATCCTAGAGTGGAGAACCACAATCCTGCTACCTTTCAAAGAAGGTCTGTATTTCCTTCCATATTTTATTTGGGAGAAATTCCTCAATCTCACCCTATGGCATAATTATTGCTGCAGAAGAGTAACAAAACACTGTGCCTATCATTTGGGGTCCTAAAGATTTTAAAAGGATTGCTTCTCTATACACACGTTAACATGTTGGTACTGAGAATATTCAACCATTGGAGCTGTATGACTTCTCTCCAAGGATGAAATAGGTCAGAAGCAAAGTCAGGACAAGTTTAAAGTCTTAAAAGTTTAGAACACAATTCTTTCTATCGCAAGTTTATTTTTTTCGGGGGTGTGTGTGTGTGTGTGTGTGTGTGTGTGTGTGTGTGTGTGTGTGTGTATAAATAAACAAAGAAATAAGGGTTTTTTAAATTCACCTAGTCAAAAATCAGTTTAAACAGACTGTTTTGTGTTTATTGAGCTGCTAGCTTGCAAATTACTGTGATTTTCAATGATTCCTAAATATTTTTCTTCTGAGGAAGAGCCCTCTTCTTAACACTGAAAGTTCTTGATAGAAAAGTGCAGTTCCTTTCCCTAGGTCTTTGGGTCTCTTTTTGTTCTTTTTCATGGGAACCAGTTATGACAGTACTGTTCTATTTTTGCTCCACTGAATTATTCTAGGTTTTGATATGTGTTGTAAAAAGGTTTCAATTTTCTGCTTTTGCACTCCCTTCATTTTTTATGATTAGTAACAAGTCTCTACTTGCCATTTTCTTTGCTTCAGTGTCTATTCTGTCTCCAAGTAGTATGTAAAATTGAAGATGTTTTCCACTATCTCAGGCCAGTGCTGTCAGGACTCATTTTCTAGACATTTTGCTAGCCATCCCTTGCAATTCACAAGTTTCAGCATATCAGACCTAGATCACTTCCTATTTTCAGTATGATGCAAAGTACAAGGCCATTCTGACATAGTTTTATCTTTTACTCCTTCAAATCATTAAAGTATGATCCCATATTACAAGAGCTATAAATGCTATCTTTGCTCTCAAAGAAGCATGGAGAAATGACAGGACCAAAAAGAAATCCCACATACAACTTGCTTATGTTGAATGAAATAATTTTTGCTACAACACTTTATAGCTTTGATTTTTCCTAATTGTACATGTAAAAATAAGATGATAAAAATAGCATTGAACTAGTAATAGATTTAAACTTTTTATGGAAGGTCTTCATTGTTATGGATCATGCTATATTTACAAGACAACCCTATTTAATAATAATGTTTTAAAATGCATACATTGAAGTGCACTGCTCTTTTCTGTTTAAAAACTGAAGGCCACATTCCAAACAGGGCATATTATTAGTACAAGGATGTGAACACGATAATTTATATCTGTTTAGAATTTTTTAATTGAATTACTTTTTAATTACAATACAGGCAATGCAGACATAAGGAATTACAGTACAAATATTTAGGCTGCATTATTAAATTCTCTGGGATATAAGAATATATTAAACTCCATCCCTCTAGCGGCTACTGATGACTTATCTGGGTCTAGCAAAGCAGCATAGATTACTTTTTTCCCCAAATACTTTGGCAAGGTCACTTGTTTTGAGTCTTGAAATGCAAATTATTTATATTACAACAATATCCTCAAAAGTTTTCATTTTGTGCATCATCCTTCTCCATCTGTGCTACTTTAGAATTGTGAAGTTAGAAAATGTTCGTTTCATGAAAAGACATGCTAGGACAGAATTGAGAATGATCTGCAAAATGAGTTGCCCTTAATGTGACCAATGTGGTTGGTTCTTGCAGTTGCCAATCCTTCTTCACCCTTGCCTTACAGAATTTTATTAAGCAGTTAATCTCCCTTTGCTTCTCATGGCCTTTGCCGCTCTAATCTTGAGGTCACCACATTTTGGCCAGGCCATAAGGATATCCTTGGTCCATCTGGTTTTGTGTCAACAAATTTGATCATCGTTGAAATTGCATCAAAGAACTACCCAACAAAGAAGATGCAAAGCAGCTGCACATCAGACAGAAAGGCAATAGTTTAAAGTTTCCATCATTAAAAGAGCATCTGTAAATGCAGCTACCCAGAATAAGGAAACACTACTTGAAAACTTCATCAATGTCTATAATTATGTTAAGGGTGAGTGTAGAGAGGATGGAGCCAGACTTTTCACAGTGTCATCCAGTGACAGGATGAGAGGCAATGGGTGTAAGTTGGAGCACAAGAGGTTTAGGGGAAACACAAGGAAAAACTCTTTCTCAGTAAGGGTGACAGAGCTCTGGAACGGGCTCCCCAGGGAGGTTGTGGAGTCTCCATCTCTGGAGACACTTAAGACCTGCCTGGATCTGTTCCTGGGTGACTTGAGAGATCCTGCTCTGGCAGAGGGGTTGGACTAGATGATCTTCTAGGTCCCTTCCAACCCCTAATATCTGTGAATCTGTGAATAACAGATGCAGCACACTAGCACAGACTGTCATGCAGTTTGGCCCCAAAAGTCATGCATTGTAAAGATCTTTCCCAAAACATGCACTACTATATCTAAGTTATGTTGCTGAAAAAGAAACTATGAGTGTTTCATTAAATTATAAACTACAATGTGATATCCCCAATGATAATAAAAATACACACAAAAAGCCAACAGGATATAAATATGTATTTGCAATAAGACCACCTTGTCTAAGTGACCAGTTCTTTGAAATGGATATTCTTTCTCCAAAATCACAGGCCTGAGGGAAATACTTCTCCAGCACAACTGCTACGTCCCAAGCCAACAATGGAATCAAGTTCCTAAACTTCACAGATCTTTTTTCTAACTTCCTGAGAAATACTCTTGCAGCTATATTTACAAGCCAACTGATAATTAAATCACATCTATAGATTCCCTATGGAGAATACATGAGGTATTTCAGAAGTCCTGTTCAGTGTTTACAGCGAGTAAGGTCTGAATTCAAAACGGTGATTGATGCTCACTGCACATAGTCTCACTCTTACTTTACATTTATTTCAACACACTATTTGAAATATAAATCTAGAAGAATTACAATAATAATTACTATTCTAAATTGGCACCAAAATATTGTGCAATCAGAATCTCTGGATGTGAAATGCAATAAAAGCTTAGATACAGATTTAGTTCCTAGCATCAAATTCTTGTTGTCATGCTCTGGCCTTAATTTATATTCAGAAAGTTCTACTACTGTAAATGGTAACTGCACTGTCAATAATTTTGCACTTAATATCTCAGCTTTCCTTCAGAAAAATTCTCAATATTTTACCGAACACACACACATACACACACATATTTAATGGGAGAAACAATTTATACATCACTAATAGCCAAACATTTTTGAGAGGATACAAGTGATACAAAACTCCTACACAGCAGCAGGACTAAAAATGAAGACTACTGTACAAAATGGAGGTCAAAGATTTAAAGATGGAAAAAATAAAATATCTTAATTTGGAAGTGACACCACAGCAAAGATTCCACGAACAGTTGGGAAATATAAGTTCATGTGAATTTTGAGAAGTTTAGGACATCCTCCATAAGGGATTTCTTTTTTTTTTCCTGTTGAATAACTCAATTCTCTTTCCAAGATACATCTAGTTCTAGGAAGTCTGTGGGAAGAAGATCCCCCAGCAATCTCTAACGAGACCAGACTTGTTTTCTCCTATATACTATCGTAGTTCTTCCTGGGCACAAAAATACCAAATACATCAGCAGGTGAACCTGTGGATTGAAAAACCCCTTTGTCTCCCTGAGATAGCAAAAGTTTGGATTCAGTTAGTCTTCCTTGCCTCCTTCCCCTTTTAGATGTTTACATTCTACAACACTGCCTCTTTCTGGAAGTGGAAATTCAAGGATTTGTTACTAACAATAATAATGATGATAATGTATTCATAATATGCCCAGTCAAGTGAAATGGGCATTGCAACAAAATACTCATAAGCCTCCAAACTCAACAAAACACCAAAATGTGTTGGCACTGGAAACAAAAGAGAAGGAAAGAAAATTAATGTAAATTATTCATGTGCCCTTTCTTTGTTCCATCTGTTTTCCAGCCTATGTCAAAGCAAGACTTTTTGTGGTCAAGAGCTTCCTAAAATAGACATTCATTTCTTGAACTTGAAAATATAAACTTTTTGTTTAGATTCAGTCACTAAACTCAGTCACATTATAGACCTTAAAAAGCAATTCTTTATTCCTGAAAGCAATATGTATTGCAATGTCACTGCCCTAGAAATTATAATGTGCTTAATTTGTCCATATCAGTTACACTTCATGGCTTTACATGGCAAGACGTAATAAAATGTGTTTAACTACACAACAAGAAAGTCAAATGCTTGAGATAAATGGGACTTATCCAAAAGTATGCGTGAGAAAGTAAAAAAGCAACAAAAGTATTTATGAAATTGTTTTGGTTAAAAACAAGGACACCTCTGGAAGTGAGTCAACAGACACTGACTGAGAAGAGCTGGTTCTTTGAAAGAGAAGAATTTGAGAGTACTAGAAATCTGATACAGTCTATAGCATTGATTGCACAGAGTAATAAAAATCTAGCATGCTATTGACAATTTTATTTAGCTTAATATGGAAGCAAACCTCCTTTGAAACAATGCAAAATATTTGAAAGCTCAATAGTATTGGCAAAAGTATAATATTAATTAAAAGTCAATGGAGAAAGGAAATGCAATTGCCAGATACCTCACAGAAGTTCACCTCTGTCCTTACACGTGGCAAGTCTGATCTCTGAATACAACCAAAGGTACTGGAAGTGCTGAGGTTTGCACAGTGCAGGTTCATTGGATGCTCTGTGAACTAGAGGGGAAAACACGGCACCTCTTCCTCAGCTCAGGGTTTCATGAAGAATCCTTCTTCCAACTCTGGTACCTTTTCCTCCTCAGTGAGTTAAATTTGGAATCATATGTCCACTACTAGAGGATAATTCCTGCAGCCTATATGCAACCATAGCGTAAGCACACAATACTGAGCACACTATGTACTGCATTGGTTAACAACACTTAATAAATTATGCTTCTGCTTTTTGATTAAAACCTTTTAGTGACCCAATTGTGTGCTCTCAACCCCTTTATTAATTACAAGAATTTGGCATGATAGGGTGTGTCTATATAGTACAAATATACATCACATAAAATATCTAAGGTTCCAGATCACTGCATTAGCACTTTGTTCTACTCAAGCTAATTAACCCCACTGAAAAGATGCACTTTTCCCCCACAGCCTGTGATTCAGATCTGACTTCTGATTACAATTTCAGTTATAGTTGAATGAATAATAAATAGGATGCTATATGCCACTAGTTTGTTGGGGTTTTTTTTTCAACACAGTTTATTATAAAGAATTATTTTATTTAGACTCTAAATGGTAATTAACTTAGGACTACACTCAGCAGTTGTAAAATTCATGCTGTTCTGTGCTTGTAGAGGTACAAAAGGTCCCTCGTTTGCAGTACTATGCTGATTGATTCCTATGGTAGAGCTGTTGATTCTCTGCGTGAGTTTTCTCAGATAACACATGGCCTTTTAAATATTGGTGCACTAGGTATTTATAAAGCATCTATTTTCTACAGATAAGCTGGGCAAAGGAAGCTTATTGAACTCATAATTTAAATAAAACATTGAAATATTATCAAAGTTTTATACAACCTATTTTAAATGATGAAAGCAGGTTTTATTAATAAAAAAAAGGACCAGTATCAAAGAGAAATATAAAAAGCATTTATATACTAGAAATGAGATACTTTAAAAGTGTATTTGTGATAAATATACCCATGTTTGCTATACATATATAAAAAAAAAAAATAATTGGCTGATAAATACCAGTGATTTTTGCAATATTGTAGTCAATGGGGCTGCACTACAAAACATTGCTACTTGGCAAGCACCTCAACTGTCTGACCCTGGGACCTTTTAAGGTCTGTGTCCAGCTCTGTGTATTGCTGCATATATGACCTCTAACTTTCAATGCTTCTGCAGAGACAGAAAGTGGAATAGTGGTTACCCTCTCTCCTTCTCCTCATAATTCACATCTTTTGTTAGCAGTGTACTTAAACTGACTAAAGCATCTTGAAGAACTGAAGCGGCCGTAGGAGAGCTCTTATTTTACTTTGGGTGCACGCCAGCATAAAGCCAGGCAAGAGTGGCTGCTAAGCTGCAGTCTTTTCAGAGTGGTGGCATGAAAAGTGCCAATATTATCAATTAAACAAAGATGGGAATACTGCTCTCCCAGAGCATCAGCTCTGGATCTAGCAGCTGTATACTTTACAAATATGAGCAGCTTGTTCTGTTTGTGAGCCTTCTAACTTCCATAAACTAGATGGCTTTACAAACAGGACAAGATGTTGCTGAGGATCTGGCAGTGGGGAAAAATACAGCTGCTATTTATCTGATTGCTGAGCTATAAACTGAGTTTTCCACATAAATAATCCTCTCCATCTGTGGCATATAGTTTAGGGGAAAAAACATAAGGCCACCAATTCTGTTCTGCAAAAATGCAGGCATCGTCTTTATGAATGAATTTCACACAAGGTCTCAGTACTATTTGCTACTGATAGACCAAGGCATATAGCTTTTATGCCATAACTGTCTAATGCTTGCTTGCTCTTCTGAAGTAAAAATCATTTTTAAGAGTTGGACAATGATCACAGCAGTGCTTAACACAGACACAAGATGCATGATGAACATCACAAACAGGACATTGAAGACATCTACAAAAACCTATTTTGTCAGTATAAGGGTCTTTAAGAACTTCCACCATTATGAAACAGAAGCTCAGGAAGGGAAGTATTGAACAGTGACACACATGTTACTATCAGATGAACTTTTATCACTGTGAGAGAGGGTATGGAACATCCTATGCACTGTAAATAAATAGAAATTTTTCATTTCAAGAGTTGCCCACGTGGAAAATGTCCTCCACTTGGAAGGAGTTTTCCTGACTCTGTGCAATGTTGTCTCCTTATCAGATTGCTCAAAGCAAAGAAGCAGTCATCATAATATGAGAATAATTATCAAGAACAAGTCCTGGTTTGTGGAAGAGATCTCTATGATCATCTGTCAGAGGCATCAGCCTACTGCATGAGAGGCTACATAAAACCTCTGAGAGCTTTTAACCTGTATTTTTTTTTATGATTAATGAAAAATAACATTCAGAATTAGACCAAAGGCATGAGAAACAGGGTTTTTTAAATGCTATGGAGCTTAGAAATATACCATAGAGAGTAAACACAATCCTCTTTTCTCACATAACTTAGAGGGAAGGTAATAGCTGTGTCCCTTTTATGTGTGAATAAAGCAGGAACAACACACATATGGAGTTCAAAAAGATGCAATTAATCAAAACACCTTGAGGTCACACAGCCAAGGCGTATTTGCCATCTAGGACACACAATGAAACATCATTCTTATCAGTGAGTATATTCTGCTGCGTGCTTGAGAAAGCTGCATTTGATCCTTACAAAAAAATTGCCCAAGGAGGGACTGAAAATTTGATCTAGTGAAGCTGATTTTGATCCAACTCTGATGGAAAACAACTGGAGACTCAATGGTAGCTCAGGGCCTACAGTATTCATAACGAAACCCTGATAATATAATGTAAATGGGTATTCTGTGACTAAAAGTAAGAGAAAACACTATTCTGTAGTTAACTATAAAACATATCCTACAATAAATATTTGTCATAATTGAATGCTATGAATACAAAATGCATTTTGCCCCGTGTTTTCACCACACGTGAATGGAAAAAATGAGAAGCCAATTTCACAGAAGCTGATCTAACTCCCCATACTAGAAAAAAATCTTTAACTAAAAGACGTAATTGTCACACAACTACAATTACAGCAACACGTATTCTTCAAAGAACAATGTGACCTGATGAAATAAACAGGTTTGAACATGGAAGTATTACTTCTCTTCCTCTGCCAAGCATGCGTAAGAACTGCTGCAATTTGACTCGTCTCCACACAACCAATTTCTCTGTAGCATACCTCTAAGTCTCCCTTTAGCAACCAAATGGCAACCAGAAAAAAAACAGCAACCAATAGAGTAAAATTTATGCTTCTTTGCACATAAGGATTGATTATATTAGAATAGAACATAATACTACAGTTTCTGAGCTCTACCACGTTAAAAAGCAAACTGACCATTTCTTTCTCGCCAACACTAAACAGAGGCACTACACATTCTCACGCATAAAGATGTTGCCAACTCTCAAGATTTGGTACTCGATTTTATTTAAATATGTCTTTTACAGTATATGAAGCCCTCCAATTTAGAGTTTGACAAACTCCAGTTTTACTAACACGCAAAAGGTAGCCTACTTCCCTTCTACTAGTCTGCCTCATTTCTAATGTTACTTTAAAAAATTATATTTCAATTGATTATTCAACATTTACTTGTCACTACTGAAGAAAAGAAACTGCCAAAAATGCAGGTATTTAAATTCTAAGTACAGCATAAATTATTACTGTATGACAGTCATCACAGGATACATTCTCTAAACAACAAAAGACAGATTTTCTTTCTGAAGCTAATGCGACTTGGTTCTTCCTTATTTGTTTGATTAAATAAAACAATGAAGTACAATTCAAGTTATTAACGTTAATAAAATAATGGGCTCTGAAAGCCAGATGTGAGATGGGACATCTCTGTGCTTGTTTTGTACCAACTAAAACCCTTGAACTCATTTCACTGTGATCCAACAGGTACAGACAGAAGAATTAGAACATGGAAATCCATGCAATCCAAAAGCAACAAACAGTGCTTTGAGAATGTTTGGCCTTGCGCTGCTGGTGTCTCTACAAACATGCTGACAACACATTGTACTACGAACAGGAACGTTTGGCTCATTACAAATTGCAAACTGTTGTTCAGTTCTATGAACAGATATGTACAGACATCTCTCTTCTAGACAGTCCTTTCCAAAAAAACCACTATGGCACAAACTGGTGGCCTTTCTGATGCTACCTGTAAAGATCTTGAAAACTTCAAACAAGAAGCAAAATGCAGTCTCACAGATTGACCATCCTAGAGTACAAACAGTCAGGAAATTAGGATAGCTGCTTTTTTTTTTTTTTTTTTTTTCCAGTGGAAAAGAGCTATTTTGGGGGGGTTATGTCTAGAAGTTTACACAAATGAGCCTCCTGACCTTCCTTTCAGTAAACCTGCAGTTTGCATGATTTATGAAAAGAAACTTTCCAGTCAGACGGGCCCAGAATTAGAGATGTGTTTGTACCTTAACTCTCTTCTAACATAGATATTAGTCAGATTTTAACTACATCAGCAAAGGTGATCTTAGGCAATGGTACAGCACTGATTCATATACCGAAAAAGGAGTGTTTGAATATAATTTCAATCCTGTGTCAGAAAAGAATTGTCCAAGAGAAAAAAAATCTAAAGTTGCAAGTTTCCTGACCTCCGAGTGCTTGCGTCTGCCAAATATACATTAACTCAGCTTTTACATTTAATATGACAAAAAAGCTAGAATCCTGCCAGCACCTATTCACTCAAGTCTTAAAACAACCAAGGATAAAACAGTCAACAGAATGAACTCAGCCACATCTTCAGCAAACCATGAAGCTTCTCATGCTAGCAGCAGATGCAAAGAGAATCAATCTGGGTTAACATTTGGGTATTACAAATTTCTAATAAACACTTCATTTACCAATTAGAATTAACATCTTCTATGACAATAAACTGGCTGGACCTCTTCCAACACCAGTGCACCTCCCCACCTTTCAGATGAACTCAATCATTTAAAGCAAATTTGGAGTGCTACAAACTTTACTGAAGAAATGTGACAGCAGGGGTCCCCCAATGGCAAAAATACCTCAAAGAAACCCTCTTTTTCCAAGAGATTTACTACAGTACTTTGGGTAGCTAGCCAAAGCCTTGTCTCTAAATAGCTGCAGAATGATTTAGAGATAGCTTTTAATACTTTTGCCACTCTTTAAAAACAAACAGCTTGAAATAATACATTTACTGCACACTAATAACAGACATCTGTGAAGTTAAAAAAAAACCTTTCTAGCCTTCCTGTTAATAGTCTAATAAATCATTGCTAATATGCACAGTCATTTCTAGAATTTTTAAAAAATATTTTTCTGCTATTGTATCACGTCACACAACAAAAAGTCATTACCTAGAATTAGAACACTGCACTCAGCTACAATCTGGAAAAAAAAAGATGATTTGTAGAGTATTACTCTGAAATATTAAGGTTTTCTGAGTTTAAACATATATCAATTATTATAAATCCTTTTAGAATACCGAAAACCACAAAGAAGGATAAGTAATAAACCTTAATTCTCTGTGACATGCTCCTTGAGACTCTGATCTTGTTCAACACGTAGCACTCATGCTCAGGAACATTATGAATTGTCACCCTAATCTATCAGCGACACTTTTTGCCACAGAAGTAGTACAACCTGCTTTGTAGATAGAGGAGCTATCTGCTACAAGCACTTTACATGTCTCCCATTCTGATAGCTGCAGTGGGAGGTAGCTCTTCTCATCACAGTCCAGGTCCAGAATCATTTATTATATTTCTCAGCCTGGCTAAAGACAGGAACAAGTCACTTGAAGTATTCTCCAAGCTTGAATATTGACTCTTACAAGGCAATACCGAGTTCTTCAATTAGCCCATATTGCTACTCAAGTGGAGCTAACTATTGGCTCTATTCTATTCATTCTGTGACAAAATAATTCATTTTGTAACTTGTAAATTACACTTCCCAGTCTAAATCAGGTATTGAATGCTGCCAGCATTGCAGAAACCTGAGACTTTTTTTCTGATGATCCTATTGAGAACAGCTTTAGAGAAAACACTGTCATTTATTAAATCAATGTCTTCTGCCTCCTGCTAGTGCTCTAGGTATGCTTTTGGTTTTATGATGTTTGTCTGTGTAAGATTAAATGCATATTTAAATCACAAAACGAATTTAAAATAATGATGAAAATCCATATATACAGCTGGAATTCTACCATTTGCCTTTTGAAAGTCAAAATAGAAAAACATTTCTTGTTTTCTTAGCTTGACAGAGTATTGATATCTGAAAAATTTTTATGGTGACATTTTTCTCTCTAAAGCAGAACTAGAAGTCCACAACATTTCAATCCCTACTACAACAGGAAGGAGATAAGTCTCTTTTTAATAATCTTAAGGATTTTATAAGCTTACTTGCAATTAGCATAAATGAACGTTAGTATCAGACTGTATAATTATTGCACAGCAATGCAGTACCTAAGCCCTAAAAATGACAGCTTCACGAGTGCAACTATTCTCTGTCTTGTTAAGTGATTAATTTAAAGTAGATAATTAAGAATACTGCAGAGTGGCTGCTTGCAGTGGATATCACTAAAAGTCACCTGTTTTCAGAAACATTCCTGTAAGGTTAAAGATACCAGATACCAACACATGTCTGAATGAATAAATAAATAAATAAAGCTCAACCATCACAATTATGCACCATTTAATAGCTGTAGTTATGTCATCAATAATGTCTTTAATATACTGACAACCTCACCTTTTAGTCACTAGTTCAAATATAGTTCAAGAGGGTAATGACCAAAAAGTATTTATACAGCTGCATGGTGAACTACACAGAACAAGCCAGGGGGAAAGGGGCATGTTAAGTGATAGATATCTGAGCTACAGAAATCATCATTATAATTGGCACTTTTTTTTTGGCAGCTTCTGCAAGGAGAAGTACTGATTGAGAAATGAGAAATTAACTACCTTCCCATTTCTGGGACTAGAGTCCTGCTCTAGTAGCAGTTGGCTTTACTCAGCTCTGCAAGGCTGGACATGTTGTAGGACTGACATTTTAATATATTTTTTGCAGCTAGCTAAGGCATTTGGTACCATTTTTCTTCAAAGAGGCTAATTCTGGATTTGTTTTCATTTATGCTTTTTAGTCTTTCTACAGCTCTTAGAGAAAGGTCAAGGGCATGAATATAATCTATTTTTAGCTGTACAGCAGAAATATATTAAAAAGCTAAATGAAGCTCCAAGTCAGATTCAAGTAATTATTTACTAAATTGAAAACATTATATGCCTTTCTCCCTAAATTTCAGCACAGTTAATACATTCACTTCCTACCCAACTCAGGAGAGATGCTGAGTTATTTTAAAACTGTGCAAAAACTGTGCAAAACTTAAATAAGTAACAAACTGTTCAACAACTCTCACACCAATTTATATACAAGAGTAAACACCCTAACACACCACATTTCTTTGCAAGTCTCCTTTAATTTTCTATAGCGAAGGTGGGACATTTGGCAAGGGGAAGAGACATCTCGCACATCAGCAGCCTTGGGGAAATGTTTGCTTAGAAACACACAGTTT
This sequence comes from Corythornis vintsioides, assembly GCA_025447755.1. NCBI lineage: Eukaryota > Metazoa > Chordata > Aves > Coraciiformes > Alcedinidae > Corythornis > Corythornis vintsioides. The sequence goes on along the minus strand of JAOEGS010017170.1, from coordinate 14,070 downwards.
GACCTCTCAAAGGATCAAAGCAGTTTACTTCATCAGGTCATAAGTGTTATCAACCATTACAAGTTTTTTGTCTCTATTTCACTATTTAGGAGCCTAAAATTAATAAATAGATTATGAGAGAAAGAACTGTCAATTTCTTGGTCTACATGGGTTTATTACAGAGCTATAATTTTTGTGACTTTTTATATGAGAATACTATAAGAAGCTCTTATCTAGGCAATCCTTTTTAAAAAAACTGACAAGCAAGTTTATCAGTTTCTAATAGAATTTCAAATAGTGCAGACACTTCACTGTCTTCAATCATTTCTCTTTTCCTGACTGTGTATATGGTGAAAAGACTTGTTTGTCTGGGTCCTAATGGATAACATGATGTACATTCCCATGGCAATATAAAATGAACAACAATAAATATGGTAATTTACTTTGCCGTCAATTGCTGATCCTGTAGGTGTGAAGGAAAGCAAGTAAAGCTGCAGGGTCTGGATTGTGATCTGGTGTTGTATTGAAATATTCTGTAGTCAAGATCTAATTGCACTTAATCTGCTCAATAATATTATCTTTGCTGTTATTAGTACCTCAGACTTCTGCTATTATATAATCCTAACCTATTTTTTAAACAGACATTTTAATCTGCTGCTTAAGCGTTCATTAATGCAAAGCCACTACTGTGCAGAATACATTCCACTCTATTTACAAGCGGCAAGCCTGGAGAAGTCTGGGTATTTGGACATTAATTCTTTGAAACTGCTACCAAATGCTAGTATTGCCTTTCTTAATTTTGTTTATGACCTTTCCACAACAAACATCTGCAAAACTTAATCTTTAATCCTAAAACTATTCTCTCTGAAAAAGGAGATGTCTCTACAAAAAGCAGTGTGATTTGTAAATACAATGTATTATGACCTGAACAGTAAAATGCAATGTATGTGTTCATATGTAATAGCTCTTAGCTGGGTCTTTTATTTCTTTTTTAATTTTTAAACCTGAACAAACAATCTTCATAGCAACTAAGATGCATGTGTGAATTATTTCCCATTTTGAGAAGCTGGAGATGCTCAGTTATCCAATACAACTGTCAGCCATCAACTGTACTTAATTGTCTGTATGTTTCAAGGCCACTGCACGTTTATTTATATCACTTGCACAACACACTAGATGTTTTATGAGACTAGAATAAGATGAGATATGTCACAGTCTAATGCTTAGTGATATGACATTATTATGGTGACATAATATGACATTTGCTTTTTTTAATCCTTACTTTTCAAGGAAATGTAGGTAAATTGAGTATTAGTCTCCTCTATCTTCTCCATACTGCTGCATCTCCCAGTAATTTTTTAACCTACAGGACATACTTGAACAAATTTCACAGAGGAATGAATAGGAAGCTCTTACTAATTTTATGAAAAACTGCAGATTTTAGACCCAAATAGAGCAGCCTGCCAAAAAACAAGGCAGGCATGTCTCTGGTTCCAAGACATTCCAAGAGGGAGCAGGTGCCCACCTGCCTGCCCATACATTCCTTCATCACGTGTGTAACACTGAGCCAGCCATGGCACATGCTGACAAAAAAAAAAAAAGCCAACAAAAAACAGAGCTCAAAAAAAAAAAGCAGGACAGAGTTCAGGACTAAAGAGAAAAGGGAGCTCATGTGGAGAGGGCACAACTCTCTTTACAGAGAATGGAGAGATCCAGGAGAGAGAGGACTCTGGTAGGAAACTAGGCTTTATTAGTTCCTTTACTCAAGAACAATTACTTTTATTAGTCATCTAAAATTCTTCACAGGGAGTGCAAGAGAACAACGTGGAGAATGCTGGAAAAAGGAGAATTTAAGGGAAGATTTCAAGGAAAAACATGCTGCCTCACCAGAAGACAAGGCAGGACAGGGAGGTTTTGAGAGAACAGAGAAAGGGAGAGCTGGGACAGAGGCAGAGTGCAAAGCAAAGACATCAAGTAAGAGAGCAAAGACAAAAAATGGGAAAGGGGAAAACTAGTCAGACCTCTGAGTAGCTGAGGTGGAAAGCAGAGCTGCTCCATGCTGTGGCAACAGAGAGAGAAACCATCCAAGTTCTACAGTTGGCGGGATTTTGGTTCAGGGAGAGCAAAACTGACAGTCAGAGAAGGGATGGCAGCATATGAAAAAGGTATGTCAAGAGAGGAATGAATTGTGGTTATGAGCTCAAGGAAGCAATGATGGTTAGCAATGGCCTGATGGTCAGGGTTAGAAATGTCAGCAGTAGGCTAGAGGCTGTGGACTGGAGATCATAGTGAATCATGGGACTGTCTGGTGTGGAGGAGGAACAGGGAAATAGTGAGTTCTGGTTTTGCTTAACTGAGCTTTAGTACTGAATTTAGGGTGTAGAATTTAGAAGGAAGAGTAGAAGCTTTTAACACTTCTGAACCTCATCAGCTGCATGACAAAGCTCTAATGGAAAGATGCATTTTATAGACACCAGACAGTGATAAAATCATATAACCAGTGAAAGCAGAAATTCATCTTTATTTATGGGTTCCTACTCAAATTGTTTGATATCTTCAAGTCTCTTTACAACCCATCATTTCTGCAAATTTCTATGCAGGAAGAGCTATCTCTATGCCATTACACTTTGTGTCATGCATCTCTCATGTTAAATTTCAGGCTGAGTGCAGATTGTACGGGACAATAGCCTGACACTTACAAAAATGTCAAAGCATCAAAGTAACTAAAGAACTATTGAAAAAATAACTTAATTCTGTTAATGTCCAAAATACATTGACAGCATTGTTGCTGTGTTAGTTTCAACCACAGAAACCTCAACAATATAAAAAAAACAAACAAACCTAAAAACAAATGAAACAAACTAATAGTAAATACAGAATTCCTTTTAATCCACAAAAAATGGTCACATTTCTAAAAGTGAAGCCACAAACATATTCCTTTCTAAGGTTAAAACATTATGAACATCTTAAAATAAGAAATGATGGATACTTATCACAAATAAGTTTTGCCTTACAATCCAAAAGTTCTTTTCAATCACACAGAGGCATTTTTAACATACTGTCAGCTCCTGACAGATACCACTGGCTTTTCCAAGACTGTCAAAGTTATTCTTTAGAGTCAAATACAAATAGTGTTTTAGAAATAAAGTGCTACAATATTTTAAAATGTAAAGAACCAGAATGCAAATCTCCTGCCTTGAACTGCACCTTGCTATTCCATCAAGAGGATGAATTCCATTCAATACTGCTCTTTTGGGTCACTGGTTTCTGCATTTCCTCAGGGGACACACCTTACAGACAAGAGACTTCAGAAGCCCTCCAAAGAAGACTGCCACAGAAACAGGCCTATTAGCACAGGCCTTTCTTCTGCACCAGTCTACACCACACCATAGCCAACAATGCACCCTGTACTGCACCAGACTATGGCACATCAGCCATGGGCTTTTTCTCACTCTCACCTCGTCCTGTCTTCAGCAGTCCTATTAACAGGCTGGTTGTGTCCAACTGCTTACCCCTCCAACACAGCAGTCTGTAGATACCTCACAAAAGTGGGAACTTCCTGGCAAATTCTGTGTTTCTAAGGTCTCCAGGCAGCCCACGCCTCTTGCTGCTCACCACATTCTTGAAATGGTGGTACTTCTCCCTGTAAGTAACACAATTCTGCTTCTCTCCTCACTGAGAGTCTCCGATCCCACCAATACCAACAGCTTGTGTGCTTGTGCTCCTACTTCAGAAGAACTGGTTGTGGTATTTAGGCAAACTATAAAGCTGGCCTGTTATGAGAAACAAGAATGTACAATTTACTGCTCAAAAGTGCATCTGCTCATTTGATATATGGCCTACCACACTACAACTGAGGTGTTCCTGTAAAGATTAAAGGGATGGTAATTCTACTCTCCAAAGGTCCAGTGTAGAAAAAAACAAAACAAAAAACCAAACCAAACCAACAACAACAAAGATGTGATTCACTTTAGACATTGTGAGCAAATTCCTGACCATGCTTATTCCACTAAATATCTCCTAACCCTTTCATTTGAGGCTTCAGGAGAACATGAAGTGTTCAGGACACTGAACTCCTTCAGTTTCCTTCAGGACTCCTAAATAGTCTCTCTTACATCTCCCAGCATTCAAGGAAATGCTGAATATTCACACTTAAATGCTCTGTGTTGTATCATCAGATGTTTCCTGCTTCCACAGAATGGATTTCACCTTGCTTCCCATGTTGAAAGAGGTTGACACAGCCTGCCCAGGCTACTGGGACAAACCGAGATGCCACATTTGCTCAAAGATGTGTGTTTTAAATACTAGAGAAATAAAGACCTTTCTGCTGTTTACAGATCTTAAAATAAATTGGCAAAAAGTTCCAATAATCTCACCAAGAAAACAAATGTGGCCAAAGCTGAGGATATTTACATATTCCTTTTTGGGGTATCAAAGCCTGTTCGTGCAACTGGTGAAGTTGAAGTGTGCAGGCACTGCCTTTACAAGCTAGTCAATCAGTTACTTCAGCAAGGTACTTAATTCCCCTCTCATAATCAGATCTAGCTTCAAGAAATGCAGAAAACAGGAAATTCAAAGAGCTCCTGCAAGCCAACAGTCACCAAAGTGATTTTCTTTTGTGTGAAGTCCCATCTGATTATGAAAATGCAGAAGTAGAAATCAGCAACTGGTATCTAGGCACCCTTGATAACATGTTATCTGACTGGAAGCCAGCCTAGTTGTCTCTGCAAAGAAAGTCTTCAGACAGAAATGTCAAAGAACACAAACATTGTACATGCACACATTAGATTTATTTTTGTCAAACGATTTTCATTTTGTTAAACTAAAATAGATGTCCATATTGTTTGGGGTTTTCTTCCTGCACCAGGCAAATGGCCACTAATTCTCACTGGGGAAAGAAGTGCTAGTCTGAACTTGTAACTGCAAAACCAGCATTATATATTGGTCCAATGGCTATTACTTTAATGTATTACCTTACAGAGGAAAATACAGTTGTGCATGTGAAAATCTAGTGTAGGCTGCATTAACATATTTTTACTTTTCTGTAATCAAATGGCTCAACCTCACATAAAAAACCAGAACTACACCAAAAAATTTATAACAGGAAACAGAATACATCATAATCAAATAAAAAAAATTGGATGTGTTATGCCTACTTCAGTGGGAAGAGAATCAGATTGCAAGACTCCTATTAACTTAATCAGATCTGGTTTATTGTTTATGGAATCGGGTAAATGTGCAAGGTAACTAACATGAAGTATGTCTCATTTTTGAACTAAACTGTAACAATATGAGAGGTAAGAGCTAATGAGAACATTGTAAATGGTCAGGAGAAATCGACATTTTTAGTATTTTTTAAATTAAATTGCCTTTGTAGAAATGGTACACCTCAAATACAGAAATGTCCAAAAAACGCATAGAGTTAAATTAGGAAAATCTGTAGCATTTGAAATATACACAGATTTAGGAATAGAACCAGATTAGAGGCCTCAGGCAGTAGGAATTGGGGATGTCAAAAAGTATTCATTCATGAGAGAGGCAAAAAAAGAAGAAAATTAGATAATTGTACTTAAAGTGTGAGGAACCTACTCCCCAGAACACAGCTCTTACATTAGTTCAAGAATTGCAAAAATAAATGGGGAAACACTCTATTCTTGATTAAAAGAATTTTGAGGTTATGTAACTTGGGGCAAATTCACTATGAGGCAGTGTTTTTCTAGTTCTACAGTTCCTATTTATGGAAGTAGCAGAAAGAGAAGATATGAGGAACCCTGAAGGACCCTAAGCACATAGGAAGCTTTGTTTCTCTGGATCCTGACAATTTGTATGGAAAAACCCCAACCTTCCCCCTGCGCCTTTGCTGTAGCAATATGCCCAAAGGAAATGTTTGCAGTCCTTTCTCTGTGATGTCTCTGTCCCATCCCTCGGAAGGACAAAATAACAGAAAGAAGCCAGAGAGCTGTCATCAATACTCAGAGCAGGCTTTATGTTGGGGAGAAGGAAGCATCCCCCTATAAAAGTCTGACAAAATTTGAAGGAAGTGTTTTCAATAATGGACTTAATTCTTCCCCAGTATCAGCTTTCTGATTGGTGAACACCATTGACACAGGATGCCTAAAACACTGAAAAACTCAGAGCAAGAATTATCTCTCCTGAACAACATAGACGTCATAGAGGGAAGTCTAGTCCTACCTTCAAAAACCCTACAGAAAGGTGCACCTGAGATGCCTATTTTAAATGCCACAGGCAGATGGATCCTTCTAAGAATTCCAACAGTTAACTTTATAGTCCCAACTTTTTAAATACAATAGAATGGCATATTGCTGACCATAAACACTTGCATTCTGAATAAGCTGTAAATTCAAATACAAATCTAACATGTTAATGTGCTGTGATACCTGTGTTCTAATATGAAAGAAGCCCTATGTGCTGTGCTGGCTACTGAACTGTAGGCTTTAACAAATTTCCCTAAAACACACCCTTCAGCAACAGAAGATTCACAGAGTTTTTGAAGAGTCAACATCCTCTCATGAGAGTGACAGAATCAGAAAACACTCCTTTTGAGATATAACCACATGAGCCAGTTTCTTTCTCACGTTTGTTACTGATACAAAACACTTTTTGCAAAAACAGTTTACTATACTAAAAAGAAATATTGGCAAAGTAATTAATTTCTATCCATCTTGCATTTTAGTGACTAGAAGAAACAAGACTTAACTAGCAGTATGTAACCAAACAATAATCTGCAGACTACCAGCTCAACCTACGTGTTTTAAGAAATAGTCTGATTATGAGGCCTGTTCTTTAAAATTATTTCTGAACATAAGAGATGTAAAAGAAAAAAAAATATACAAAAAGCTAAGCAATAGTATAATAAGCCTATGATTAACTAGGCAACTTAAAAGTGAATCCATGGGAGGAGAGCAGTATGTTATCCTGAACACCTTGATCTAAATAGTAAATTCTTTTAAAGCATTCTATTTACACCACACAGCCACAGATATGGCTTGGGGCATTTAATTTATCTTCAGTAGCTCTCCATTTTGTGTTTAAATTAATGAGGCATTTCAGAAACCTTTCTTTTATTTTTACAGGTACACGAAGCTATGGTTTTTATGCAGGACACTTTCTTACAACGTGCCATAGCAATGACCATTATACTGTATCAGTTGATACCAAAATTGTAACACCTCTTCCATTTGTGAGGCTCAATGTCAAATACAATGCAAAATCAAGAGGTAAACTGTTCCCCAGGTAGTAAAAAACTGCAGATTACTTCAACAAGTGACTAATTCAAGCATCTATCCTTAATTTGGAGTTGAAACTCACCTCTGAAATCCAATCAACAGATTTTGCATTTACTGTAGTTGTGACAGAAGTCAATGGCCTTAAAATGTTTTCACCTCTCAGAAGTTGCTAAGCTTTAAGAAAAAAAATGCCTGTTTAAGCAAAATCTTTACATCATAATAACTAACCTAAATCTGTTACCCTCTAAAACAAGATTTCAGTACTTTGAAGAGCTGTCTACCAGCAAGAAATTCACACCCTTGAGGCAGAAGCACCACATCAGACATAGTAGTTTTAAGGAATATATAGTCTTAGACATGCTCAGAAGAAAAACCAAGACAGCCCTGCCCTTCAACTGGGAAGACTCACAGTCCTGGATTTGGCCACATGAGGTGTCAGAGGACTAACTTTACAGAAGGGGCTGATTTATCATCTTGAAGTGTAGATGGAAAGGAAGATAAGACCCTTGAATACTCAGGATACATCATAACAAAACAAACACTGAACTAACATTCTTATTTCAATAATTGATTACTTTTTTTCCAATACATTCTGCTTCCCTTGTAAATTTAGTAGCAAATAAAATGAAAAATTCATGCTTGTTAGTACCTAAAAGTACGATACCCTGGTGTTAACAGATTTTTCTTTTCCATGTTGTTGAACATAGTTTAAAATTTTACATAGAACACTTAGTTTGTCCTTCTAGTTCTAGACTAACTACACCACTAGACCAAGTATAGCACAGATCACTTAAAAATATAAAACAAAGCTTCCCTTCAGCAATGTAACTGCATCACTTGTTCCATTAACAGGAACTGGAGAGAAACTACAAAATTAATAACTAGTTTAGCAACATATTCCTGATTTTTCATTAAATCCAAGGCACTGACGCTTAAATGATTAGTGCAAAAAAGGTCATCCTGCTTCCATAGAGGATGCCATTTTAAACCTCTGTCACCACAGAATATGATCTGCTTTAACTGATTTTAAAAACTTCCCTCCATTTCTTAGACTTACACAAACAATTTATGTAACACATAAGACAGTAATCTTAGCCAATGTTTTTCTCCTTCTATGTACCACAAAAGACAACTGCTAGATTAGATACTGCCTCAAAAATAATAATAAAAAAAGATGGCAAAAGCATTACACTTGATAAATACCAAGTCATAAAGAACTACAGAATGTCCTCTGTGAGATTAAAGGGTTAATAGCTACTTTTAATTACACCCAAGTAACTTTAATGAGAGTGAATACTGCAGCAACATCTATAAACACAATGCCCACATTAGCAGGACACCAGTTGTGAGATCCCTGCCAAGACTGCTTGAATAGGGTTTGGGGGGTTTTGTTTTAATCAAGATATAAAAATATTACCAAGTTTTGATGCTTAGGGTATTTGAAGAGCCCTGCAAGATAACTAAGACTAGGCACTTTAAAGAACTTAACAAGCAGTAGTAACCATGACAATAAGAAAATGCTTTATGCTAATATTTTCCTTTCAGATGACAATACTTCCAAATACTGGTGTTTTTCCAAAATATTTTTGTTTGCTGCTCCCTGTGAAGCTAGGCCATCAATCACTGTAAATCTGAAACTTCTGGCAAAGTGAACAGCAATTTGGGATGCACTAGTAACACAGAATGAGTCCTCATCAGTCCACCAGCATCTTAAGTGACAGTGATACGATGGATGTCACTAGTTGGAAGCTACATCTTTTTTCATTGTTTTACAGAATAGGTAGGTAAAAAAAAAACTACTACATTTTAAAGATAATTACTTTGCAGGTAACTGTGTAATCTAAAAAAAATAACAGAAAGGCAGAGTGTACATAGGTTTTTCTATGGAGATGATAAAACTGCTGAGGTAGGTGAGAATTTGGCCCTCAGCAGGCTGACCATGAACTTTAAGAAATAGCCTGGAACTGATTTTGTCTTGGTTTTGTAGTAAGTTGGAGGACGTTAAGCAATAAAAAAACAATAAATAAATATTCTGAAGAATTTTTCTTTGTTCTCTACTATTTCTTCAACAGACTTGCTCACCAAGCTATGATAATTCTTTCAGAAGATGTATCTCAAGTCACATTTTGACAAGTGACTAAAGGGCTGATTTTCAAAGGCATTAGGGTACCTGAAGATACATTAAGCACTTAGAATTCTTAAAACTGCCTGGGCATCTAAGGCCTATTTAAATCAATTATCCCTTTCTGAAAATCCCAATGGGCAGTTACCTACATTTTATGTGTCTATATGCCTTTGAAAATCTGTACCATTACATACTTAACAACCTAAGTCCTCATGGCTTTTAATGAGACTTAGGGTCCTAAAAAGTGTAAGCACTTCTTAAAATTGGTCAAGCCACTCTCTGGTCTCTTTTCTTTTAAAGACCCATCTACTAACGCTTATCCATGGCACGTCAGTTAACACCAGCTTCAGTGCTGTCAGGTTCAAAAAGTAAACTGCACACATTCAATTTTTTAATGTAACAAATAAAAGTTCCCAAGTACAGACTGCAACCTCCCTCCTAAGACTTTATGAAAGTCTGAGAATGAAAAGTAATTGTAACCTGTAATCCTGTGAATGCCCAAAAATCATTGTTTCAATAAGTACAATTCAAAATAAGTATAATTTAGGTTGGTTAAAAAAAACCCCAAATAGCATAGTTTAATTACTGAGCAACATATTTGAATTACTACAAAGAGTTCTGCAAGACAATAATAAAGCAACAACAAAAAATCAGAAAAAAAAAAACTAGAAAAAGAAGGAAGTTGTGAATAGTTTCTTTAAACAGGCAGCAGCAGCTCCAGAAAAGAAAGAGAAGCTTTAACTCTGAAATTTTGCTTTTAAGCAAAAGAAAGTATGAAACTGTGAAGCATTCCCTTATGCATATATTTGAAAGATTTCTCTTCTGATCTACTTAATGTCAGTGGGAGTTAACTTGCACTGACCACATTCCCAAATAGGAAATGATTTGTAAATTAGGAACACAGGGAATCAGATTGCCACCTACAGGAAAATTTAGCATTTATTGTCAAGAATGACTCGAAAAGAATACAAACTGCCATCCTGCCAAGCACTCTATTTCAAAATCAGTATTTTCTTTTGTCCAAGTATATAATGAACTTCCTAAATTCAGGGAACCAACAACATACATTTTGATTTAAGAGAGTATTGCTCGAAAGTTCCATAATTCAACTACGAAGCAGCAAACTGTAGTCATGTTTCAGATAAGAAATTGTTAAGTCTGCTTACCTGATACAATTGGGGCTAGCCTGAATATGTCTGATAGTCTGCTGTTAACTGGCTCATAAGGGGAATCTTCAAGCAAGTCATTTCCTAAAGAAAGAAAATAAAAGTTTATTTTGCCGGGGTTTTGTTTGTTTTTTAATCCTGAATTCTCCTAGATTATTTTGTTGTTTACTTCTACTCTGAAATGGAGTTACCCTGTTAACAGCAAAAGGTACTCCCCTTTAATCTGCTTATGTGGATACTTCTCCTCAAAGTATTATCTATAAAAACACCTGAAAGAAGCTACTTGTTTATCCCTGCCACTAGTTCTTTTATCTCCTTCCTCCATGGATAAGGTCATAATTTTCAGAGACAGCCTGTGACATCACAGTGACTGTCCCATCTCATGCCAGCAGGAGAAAAGCTGTAGCAAGGATGTTTCCCTTCATTCACCCTAACAACAGAGCTCTTTTTTAGAGGAGCAGCTAAAAACTATCATCTTTGGAATAAAACACTCCTAGCAAGATGCTGTTACAAGGGAATCTTCTTCATGATGTAAAATATGTCAAAGAGTACTGTAATTTATTATGAAAAATATATTTTGACTGATTCAAGCATTCCAGATGATACCTGGATTTAAAAAAACAAACAAACAAAACAACAAACCCAACAAAAACAACAAAAAAACCCCACCACAAACACAAAAACAAACAGAAGGGGATTATTTTCCTTTTTGCAGAAGCAGATATAAAAGAGTTAAATGGGGACCACATTAATGTAAAAGATTGCATCTTTAATTCCAGAACCAGAGCAAAATAGGGTTAAAACCAATACATCTCATATAAGGACCTGTTGTCAGAAGACTATGGGAAATTTGCCAGTGACATCATGAACACAAGTTCTGAGTCAATCATTGTCGTATCTCTTCTAACTGGCACTTCAACATACTCTGCAAAGCACAAACTTTTTTTTTTTTTTCTCCCTTAGCATGTCCAGACAATATTGCTAGTAAATATAGGAAAGAAAATAATAAACTTTTCCTTAAAACAATGCTCCCCTTCATATTGCATTTAACTTTTAGTAAAGAGACAAGAAATTACTTCCAGTGTCCTGTGATCTTGTTAGGTGAGTCCTAATTAAGGAGTTTAAATGTTATTAGGAAAATGTCTCCAAATGACTGTTTTTGTAGCTCTTGCACTTGCTAGTGCCCTTATCTTTTGACTCTGGTTTAGAAAGGTCAGCTGGATCCCCTGGAGGAAACCCTCATTGTGAATTTCCCATCTACAGGAGCCGGAGCAGCAGCTGTTCTTGAGTCGGATGAAAGGTCCTCAGTTTACAGCTGAAGAGCATAATGTTAATTAGGGGGTCTGACCCTCGGTTTAGCCTCAGTGGCAGCAGCTAGCTATGGATGTGAGGGGCTGCAAAAATCACACATCGAATGAGGGGAGTCTAACCTTTATGTGTTTTGCAACGTACCCTGTAAGCTCTGGTACATGCTCCAGTAAATGCGCAGGCAGTTTTTCTCCTTCTTCATGCCCCTCTTACAGCGGCAGTTGTACAGAGATTTCTGCTTGAGAGCTTCCATGGCGCTTTTGCATTCGTCCTTTGCCTCCAGGCCTGTCGCCCGGCTGAAGTTGCTCTCTTTGCCGGCTACACACTGCCTCAGTGTCCTGTATTTAGTACTACAGCTCTGCTCCTTGAGACACTGATCGCTGGCTTTCACGCAGTCAAGGCGGTCCCCTCCCGGCAGCCCGCTCACTTCTGCGGACAAAAGTACATCTAGAGAGAGGAGACACAAACCAACAAACTCTCGTTGAGGGATGAGGCCGATTTAACCGGGACTTCAGAGCAGGCATCTGGAAAGCACAAGGCACCTCCTCAGGCAACCTGCCCCACGGGCAGCACTTTGCACATCTCCGGGCTACACCTCAGCAAAAAAGCACATGGGGTTTTCATGGTCTTAGATCCACTTTCGTGGGAATCTAAGCAAACAATATGTTTTAACTCTGATGGTTGGTTTAGGGGAATATGCAAAAAAAGAAGGAAAACCCACAAGGTTTCATGTGGCTAACAGAACAAGCACTCATTATTCCTTAGGTCCACTTTGGGGAAACAAATAACCTTTCCATTCCAGTGTTTAACTGAGGGGCTAAATACTCGGCTTCACTTTCCACAAGAGCTTTGCCGTAATTTCAGTTACATCCATGAACAACCCACTCACAGAGATCAGTATCCTCACCAATTGATATTAGCCTTTTTTTTTTTTTTTTTGCGTCAGTCACTTTTTAAAGGCTGTACATATTTTTGCTTATTCTACACAAATAAAGACAGAATTTATTACACACCCCGCTCCATCCCTCTCCACGTATGATGTTTTTGCAGGAGAACAAAGCAAATTACATTAACTCTCTCCTCTCCATCGTGCCCCCTGTCATGCTCCCTCAAACATACGCAGATGGAAACGCAAACATCTCCTGTGGAAAGGAAACCAGTTTGGACTGCAAACCACTCGCGGGCGGGCAGGCTGCCAGGTTCAGGTGAAGATGTAATCCTTCAGCTGGCTCTTGTCAGATGCCCACCCCCACTCGCACCCCCCCTGCCATGCCCTCCCCCTTCTACTTCCACACCTAC